>JASANE010012639.1:0-62089 GCA_030248225.1 Trileptium ribeirensis
GGCTACGAGGATATTGTATTTTGCTCAATCCCAACAATAAACAACAAGGCAATCCTCGTAGTGTGCGCGTATCGATCAGACTCAAATACTCCCGAACAAAATGCGGCTTTGAACACCATTATCAACAGCATCACCAGCCACGGGTATGAGTCCGTTATCCTTATCGGGGATTTCAACATGAGGCTTATTGACTGGGTCCACGACGTCTGGCCACCGCCATGTGACGACTTTATGAACAGCATCATCTCGGCCGGTCTGTCACAACTTGTGGCTGTTCCTACGCGCGGCAATAATGTATTGGACTTGCTGTTCACTGACAACGACTCTCTCGTAGACAATGTCGTGGTTGGTGCGGGCATCGGTAGAAGTGATCATTCTGCCATCACGTTCAACATATTCTGCAACATCAAAAATTTGAATGTCCCCACTAAACCGTCTCGCAACTATCGAAATGCAAATTGGCAAGCTATTCGTCGCAATCTATCCGCACATATTGACCTAGGTGATGCGGTAGACGCTAATTCATTATGGGACCGCATGTTAGCTTGTATTAAACAACAGATTGTCGATCACGTACCACTAGTATCCCACCAACGTCGGAAAAACAAACCACCATGGGCAGATGCACAAACTCTCCGCGCCCTAGCCAAACAAGCAACTGCACACCGTCGATACCAACGCAACCCATCCATTGTCAACTACAATCGATACAGGGCCACATGTGACTTAGTTCATCATGAAAGCTTTCGCTCTCGAAAAGCGTTTGAAAAAAAGCTCTCCGACAACATTAGCACCGATGCAAAGTCATTTTGGGCCTACGTCAGAAATTGTTATAACGCAACGCAGCGGTCAGTTGGGCCTCTCCGGCTGCCAAACGGCTCTTATACTATAAGTGACTCCGATGTCGCAGAACAATTCAGTATATTTTTCGCTTCTGTTTTTCAACATAGCACCGCTGCAAACTTTCCGCCCACCGTATATGTCACTGCCGCTCGGCTCGCAACTGTACAGTTTGATGCTGATACTGTCAAGAAAACAATACTATTATCTAAACCGCACGCCGCCCCCGGCCCCGATGAAATTACTAACAATTTTTTAATACAGTGTGTCGACGAATTGTCACCCCTCTTAGCGTCATTGTTTTCATCATGCATCGAGACAAGCTCTACTCCAGCAGAATGGCTTAGAGCCCACGTATCAGCTGTTTTCAAAGGAAAAAGGTCGCGATATGTCACTGACAATTATCGTCCAATAAGCTTGACTTCCGCGGTTAGTAAAATAATGGAAAAAATTGTAGCAGAGTCACTTATGTCGCATGGGGTCGAGCACGGTCTGTTCAAGCAATCTCAATTCGGCTTCCTACGTAAACGATCAACAGAACTGCAACTGCTTGATTTTATGAACTGGGTCATCGAATGTATAAATGGAGGAGACAGTGTTGACATTGTATATTTGGACCTACGGAAAGCATTCGACCGCGTCCCACATAACCGTCTGGTACACAAGCTAAAAATGTGTGGCGTCAGTGACCCACTGCTATCATGGGTGAGGTCGTTTCTCACTGGCCGTAAACAATCGGTAATGGTCAATGGGTGCAATAGTCGTTGGATGGACATAACGAGCGGGGTCCCGCAGGGGATCGGTTTTAGGGCCGGTGTTGTTTTTATTCTACATAAGCGATATCGACGATTATGTATCAGGTCGACTGTATAAGTTTGCTGATGACACAAAATTGTGCAGGCGTATTCACAAAATCAACCCCAACTGGACATCGCTGATATGATCAACGATTTAGATAGCATATTACAATGGTCACACGACTCCATGGTTGAGTTCAATGCTAGTAAATGTGCGTGTCTTCATTCGGGGGCCGCTAACCCTAAGTTCCAATATCAGCTGAACAACACTGATATACCAAGTGTAGCATGCCAATATGATCTTGGCGTCTGGATTATGGACAATCTGAGAGCATCGAAGCACTGCAGCGAAGTTGCGTCTAAATGTAATCAAATAATCTCATTAATCCGTCGCCACTTTGCGCATCTAACTCCCTCCACATTCATACCGATATATAAAGCATTGATAAGATCTCTTCTCTAATACGCTTCAACTAGCTGGTGCCCTCACTATAGCCGAGACATCAAAATCTTGGAAGATGTTCAACGACGGGCCACTAAGCTTGTGTCATCGATCTCTGCGTTGCCATATGAAGATCGTCTACGGCGTCTACAACTACAAACGCTACAAACGCGGCGACTTCGATCCGATCTTATAAGGCTCTACAGAATGTCACATGGTCTTGTTGATCTCCCTCTATCACGATTCTTCAACATACAACAAAGCGACCGTCTCCGTGGTCATCCGCTCAAACTGGCCAGTCGTCTTTCGCCGCACCTCAACTGTGCACTCTATGCCTTCGCGTATCGAACAGTTGAGACATGGAACCGACTTCCAATCGAAATTGTATTTGCCCCCAACCTCAAAATTTTCAAAAAACTGTTACACACGTCTCACGCAGTGCCAGAGCTGTAGCATTCGTTCGCGCTGCCGCTTTGTTTTTGCATTCCAGATACGAAACTCCAATTCAAATCATTTTGCGCTGCCGATGCAATTCGGCAAGCCATTGCCTGCATCATCTATATGCTTTTATATTGGTCCTCAAATTGGCAATGGCGGATCAGGTACGGAATCTCCGTTTCGAATATCGATGATGGTTCGGAATCGGATTCTTCTTGATCCACTGCAACTACTCGATGCTTCTTAATTGTCACTCGACCCGTAAGGGCCGAAACTGTAAGCTGTTACTACCTAGTAATTACTTATTACGTCACCACTCTTACTAAGATTATAGCCACTTCTCTTTATGAGGAAGATTAGTATTACTAAGTTAACTCGTAACTGTGTTAAACTACTTATTTGTGCCCCATAAGCTCCGTCCGGCTATACCATCAAGTTGAATACCGAGAGCCGATAAGCGAAAATAACTAAGCGTCGCGTAAATCTTTACGCTTCGAACCAATTATCAATTATCAAGCACTCTTGCACGCCATTCTTTAGTCATTAAACACATAAAATCGCTGTAAATACCTTGTACTGAACAACAAGATTAGTAACCGTTAACAGCTTCGGATTCCACATGAACTGCGTAATAACAACCCTTATCTCAAAAAACCACCATTGAAGACACGTCGTATACATAACACTATCAGCTAGGTCGCGGATAATAATAAAACAAACGTTTGAATCAAATAACACGGAACTAATCAATACCGACGGATTCAAACCAAATGTTCTACAACACTGATATTTAAACTAAAATCACTACTAAAATCAACATTGCTAATAACTGAAATTACAGCAAAATATGCAAACTAGGTAATATATACGTAAAATAAAATGTTGAGTTTTTTAAGAGATTTTGAATTTGAGGAAAACATATAATGAAATATTTTATGAAAATTTAAATTGAATTTTGAACAATTTAAGACCCCCGTAGCCTACTAGACCCACATCAGAAACAGCCGCCGCCGTTAGCTACTAGCTAAACGCGGATTAAACCTGGTGTATTATATTAAGTATGCTCCTTTCGAACCAACTATACAATGTGACAACAAAACTAAACTAGAAAACTAAAAACTATTTGAAGCATAAGTTAGCTCATCAACAAAACAAGGAAATTTTATGCGAATTAGGACATTTAAGACCGATTTAAAGAGAGAATAAGGAAGAAAACAAACACAAAAGGGAAGGATGGTGTAATAAACAAAATTGCGTGAAACTCAATTAGATTGGTCTTTCGGGAGGTTAGGAACTGGATGGGTTTAGACCCCTTGAATAGCTTAGGGAACCCCTACAACACAAAGCCCACTTTTATTTATATCTTTATGGGGAGGAGGTTTGGATGGGAATTTCTCTTAAGGCGGCTGTCGGAATTAAAATGGGTTGGGATTCGTCACCATATGATTGTGCGGTTCGAGGTGTAGCCAGAAGTATGCCGGTGGGGAATTACACTTAGTACGCGCTTGTACTTGTTAGCGGCTCGTAACGATGCCCTACATTTTGTGATGCGGCGCGACTATTCCCAATGCACTCGCTATCCAGATAGGTAGACACCAAACGCGTAGTAAATAACGTTTATTACAACACCGTTCAAATATTACGGCATTATGGTATCGTACAAGACCCGTAATCTAACCAACGTATCTTTCTTTTAGATACTGGTACGCCAAATCCTTCTATTCTAACCAGACCGGCTATGCTAAACTTTCGTTTATTCGCGTTAGTTCTGCCACTTTCTTTATTCGATATTCATTGGGTCTCGTTATCATCAAACACCGATTCTTTTTGATCGACGTTCGTTATACTGATTTCTTGGTCACCGCTAGGATTGGACGTTCTTTTGTCACCGACTGGATCGAACGTTTAGTATCACCGATTGAATTGAACGTTATTTTTCTTCACCGATTGTAAGAATATTCTTTGGTTCACCGATTGTTCATTCGTTCTTTGGTTCACCGATTGTTGGTTTATTCTTCGCGAGTTCCAGCGCATTTAGGATTTCCTTTCGTTGTTGTTTTAGAAACCACCTGGTCGGCTTGACTATCCACCGCGTTGTCACTGTGCTTTAATTTGTTTTGTCGTTCGTTGCCTCCACTTCTTTGCAGCGTTTAGGCTTGGTATGTGTAACAGCGCCTTTTGCAAGAAGTATTTTCGGCCGCGCAAATTGCCCGATTAGAACAACCAAAAGGTATAAAGCATAGATCAACATGAAAGTAACTGTCTGACCAATAGGACTTGAACCCATACACATGAAGTAAAACGCAAAGTAAAACCAAACATCACATAGCTCCGCTTGATATCTTTCCATACATTCTCACTTTTAGCGATGATTTCGTCCATCCTTTTCATTTTTCGCTAAAGACCTTTTGGATCGCTAGCATTTCTGCTAACACATGCTGTCTTGGTAGATCGGTACCAGGCTCATATATTTCTAATTTCTTCGCAGGATCGCCAAACGCGTCAGTCAACTTCACGTCTGATTTTCTTTCTAATCGCGCGTTGGTCGGTTGGCATAGTGCTCGGTCTGTTAGTTCCTGTCTTTAATGCGTCCACTTTTCTTGTTTCTCTTTTTTCTTTTTCTTTCCGCGTAATCTTTTTGGACTTGTTCTTTTTCCTTTTTCGTTTTTTCCCGTACATTTCCTGCTTTGTCCACAAAATACCGTTTTGACCACGTCGTCGTAAAATAGGCGAATTCTTGTTTCTGTTCCTTCTCCATTCTTGCCACATTGTTCATATCAAATCCGTACGTTGCTTTCTCCCCGCATCTTTCAGTGAGCGATTTGGATTTCCGTAACTGTGGCGTTATGTTTTGACTTGAGGTGTGCTCCATCCTTTGCGGGTATCTTTCTCCAGATTCCCCTTCTTTCTGTATTGGAGTTCTATCATATTGGAAGTGTCATCTTCCTATCACCATTGTTTCGCGGGGTTCGTACTTTTTTCGATGAGAAATAATAATATTTTGATTCGTGTCGTGGTTCTTGTCTCTGACTTGATACTCCCGAGTCTCGCGACCTTGGTTGAGTAGATTCACTTCCTCGTTCTGAAGACTTCTTCCCACGCTCAGATGGCTCTGGGCTTTTGCGTCTACTTTCTGTAGACTCGTGTTGAGAATATCTTGGTCGACTGTATTTCGCGTTTTGTGGCTCGTCCTTTGGCGACCTTGAGTGTTTTTTCTTACTTTGTTTTTTACTAGGTTGTTTGTCTTGATGTTGTTTTGCTAATTCTTTTTGTTGTTGGACGTTCTCTCTTTGCGTTACTCGCTCGACGATTTCAGTCAATCCGGCGCTTGATCTGTCGCCTTCTTTTTCTTTCATTTTTCTTACCACTTCTGCGAATGATGAACTGATCATTTCCTTTGTCACTGATTTCTTCAAGGATTGACGCATTGTTTAGTATTATTTTCTCTTTTGGAACATTCGCTAATATCTGTTGTTTCTGGCCAACTTCTTGTGTTGGCTTTTCGGCTTCGTTTTGATCTCTCGAGCCTGCTGCCGCTAATGTTTCCCAGAATTCGTCATCTTTACGCTTTCTGTATTCTTGTACTTCTGCCTTCATTATCTGTTGTTGCTTTTCTCGTAATGCGACTTGACACACTCGTACAAACTTTTCTGTCTTTCCTTCTCCTGATATGTTTTCTATTTTATCTGCTTCTTTTTGAGTGTTCTTTCTTTGCTCCACTCCGATCGATCTTGTTGGTTGATTGTTCGTTCTTTCATTTTGTGGATGCAATCGATTTGGTACCACTTTGTATTCGCTTTTGATTTTGCTGTAGAGTCTCTGTTGCATTTCTCTTGCATTTTGCCCTACGTTCTACGAAAGACATTGTTCTGTATTGTGACCCAATTTCCCAGGATTGATGCACCTTGGTGCCGCTTGATTCGTTGGCGTTTGCCGATTTTGTTGCTTTTGGTTTGCCATTGGTATTGGTATTCCTTGTTGTTATCAATTCATTTGTGGTTGCGGTGATTGCTGCGGTACTTGCACCGGGTACATCGCTTGCGACGTTGCTTGTTGCAATGTCATTGGTTCATAGTATGGTTGCACCGTCTACTGATAATTCATACCGTTCTGTGGTTGTATCACTGTCATGGGCATAGTCCACGGTTGCACGATTTGTTGCTGTTGCGCCTGGCGTACTTGTGTTGGTAGATTATTCCATCGTTGAAGACGCCATTGTACTTGTGAACTTTGTTGTCTCGGTTGCAACGTTTGTTGACCTATGTTGGGTCTCGTTTGATTTGCATTCGGTTGACTCGGTCGATTCAACTGTATTTCTCTATACCTCGGTCGTTGTTCGCTTGTGCTTTGTAATCATTGGTTCATGTATTAATCGAGGTTCTCTACCGCTTCTGCTGTTTCCGTCAATGTCATGAAGGTTTGTTTCTCTTTCGTCGCGCACAAACGATTTCGGATTTCGTTTTTTAATCCTGTGATCAACGCAGACTTGAGGCTCTTAAAACGATTGACTCTGACATTTCTTTCGTGGTTAAGTTTCTTGCTGCGTATACTCGTAACCCATCTACGAAGTCTTTGACCGTTTCCGTTTGCCAAGTGAACCCTAGTTTTGTTATCGAATTTAGCATTCTGTAATCCGCACAGAATCATTTTGATCCGTCCTTCTTGTTGGTTAGGACGATTGGTGAAGCCCACGGGCTAATGATCTTCTGATAACTCCTTGGTTAACCATTTCTTGTACTTGTTCGCTCGATTGGTTTCGGTCTACATCGTCGTAATGGTTGCTGTACCGACTTTTCAACTGTGGTTTGGATATAGTGTTTCACTTGTGTGTTGATACCAATATCGAAGTCTGATTTCGAGAAGACGTCTTGGTAATTATGCAATACAGTTGCTAAGTATACCTTTCCTTCTTCATCCGTAACTGTTTTTTCTAGATCGATTTCAGCCGGAGGTTCGATATTATTCATGTGCTCAGTTTGACGTATTATTTGTCTTTGGAATTGTTCGATATTGAATCGTCTTTGTTCCATCTTTCGTTCCTGTACTTCTGCATCCACCATTGATATTATATGTGGATTTTTTATTTGGATATCGCCAGTCCAAGATTTAATGATTGGTTTTCCTCTTTTTCCAATTTGAGTCAATTTTGTTTCTTCTTTTTTCATTCGATTTCGTTTCTTTTCGAATCGATCGATTGCTCTTTGAGCTTTTTCTCATCGGCTACTGTTCTTATGATTGTCTCTTGTACTTTGGGACCCTTAGTCGATCTTCGATTATCTGGATTTCCACCGTATTTAGGTTGCATACCGGTACCATGATATAACCTTTTTCTACCTTGCTAATGCTGTTTGGTATTAATAGACCATTACTGCTTTTCAATAAAGGTTCTACTATTATCGTATCGCCTTCATTTACTCCTTCCGGTATTTTTGTTTCGATAAATTTTGCTGACCATGGTGGGATTACTTGTTTGTATGAACATTTGCATATTTTGATTTGGTTATCTTCTATTCCTTTGACCGTTCCCATTTCATTGATCCGCCAACTGCGGGGTATCGATTGATCGTTCATTTTGATTCTCAGTTGTTAAAGTCGTGTCCATATACCTCAATCTTTGGAAAATTCTTGATTACGATGAATCGCATCATTTCCGTTTTCGAAAGAACTGTGGGGTCGCTCGCTAAACGGTTCATGTTCTTGAGACTCGTTAACCTGGTTCACATCTATGAATTTTGCTTTCCTTTCGCCTGACGGTATATCTTCGATTTTCTCTAATTCTTTCTGGAGACCCTTTTGTCGTTCTACGACGCACGACTTTGATAATTGGTTACTCGTTCTTTCGTTTGGTTGGTTCGGTCAATCCGGTAGTGCTCTGTATCGGTTTTGGTTTTGTTGTTGATTTCCTTTTGGTTTTCTCTTGTGTTTTGTCCCACATTTTTTGAGACATTGTTCTATTCTATGGCCCAACTTCCCACATTTATTGCGTCCCGGCGGCGTTTGGTTCATTAACGTTTGCCGAGTTTGTGGTTGTTGGTTTACCACTAGTGCTGACATTCTTTGTTGTTGTTGCCAGTTCATTTGAGGTTGCGTTGGTTGTTGTGATACCTGCGTTAAGTATATCACTTGTGGTGTTGGCTGTTGTATTCGAATCTGTCCATAATATGGTAGTATTGTTGACGATAAATCACACCCATCTGTGTTGGCATCATCCGTGGTGGCGACATTTGTTGTTGTTGTTGTTGTGGTTGTCCTAATCGTATTGGTTGGTTATTCCACAGTTGCAGGCGCCATTGTATTTGTGATCTTTGCTCCCTCGGTCGCCACATTTGTTGATCATTATTTGGTCTTATTCTAACAGTTTGATTCGATCGATTTGATTGTATCTCTCGATACTTTGGTCGTTGTTCGTTCGTGCCTTGTAATCCTTCGGTCATTTGTTGATCCAAACTTTGGACTGCCTCCGCTTTTTCTGATAGTGCTATGAAAGTTTCTTCTTTTGTTGCACATAAGCGACTTCGGGTTTCGTTCTTTAATCCCGTTATCAGCGCTGACTTGAGAACTTCTTCGACAATTGATTCAGGCACACCTTTCGAAGTCACATGTCGTACTGCGTATACTCGTAATTCTCTGACTGTTCTTGTTTGCCGTAGGCTTTGCAATTTATTCATGTGGTTCGTCAATGCTTTTGGTGCATCGAACCGTTCTTTAAACTTTTTGATCAGCTCGTTATAATTTTGTAGTTGCTTGACTTTTTCAAGTGTCAAGACTTCTAAGTATTCTCCTGCTTTTCCTCGCATTTTTGCGTTGAATACTCGAAGTTTTTCTTGTTCGTCATCGATACCGTCTTGAGCCAATGCTTTTTCGAACTCTACGAAATTTCTCGAAACTTATTTCACCTTTACACGGTTGAAGTTTCGCACTTTGTTCTCCATTTTGACCAAAATTGCTTGACCAATCGTTTGTTGTATTGCAATTAATACTTGTGGCGAATCTTCGTTTGTCACTTTGATCAACGCTTCGATAAATTGTTGGTTCATTGTCACTAGGCCATTATTTTATTGACCTTGATTCATTGTCACTTACCGTGGTTCTTGATACGGGAACACGTATGGTTTTGCTGCTGCTTGTGGTTCTCCAGGATTCATCACCGAATTGTTTGTAATAAATGGTATTTCGTTGCATTGTGCGGCTTACTTGACTATTGGCTCCAGGTATTCATTGTTTGAAATACGCCACAGCTTGTTGTCATATACTGAGTTTGTACTTGGTTGTACATATTCGCAATATGACTTGTATCGCTATCTATTGTATATAATCTTTGTGTTTGGTTCCATGCATTCATCGATTGGCTTGCGCTAATTCGTTCTTTATTTGCACCGTATCGTATTTCATTAATAATGGGTTGCATTTGATTCATTTCACGTTGCATTAAATTTGTATTCCTTCGTTATTTATTTATATTGACTCGATCATAGTTGTTACACAACTATATTTGATTTGTATCAATTCGTTCTTCATGCATATATACCGAATTGATCATGATTTATTTTGTATTAGTAGTTGTTTGATTTAAATCGCGTTTGATTTGTACAAAAGTCGTTCTTCTTGTACGCCCCAATGACCTGTTTGCGTCAAATTGATCGCTATTTTCATTGTATTGCGCTTGGGTTCTACAATTTTCATGTTGGATTATACCCGTTTGATCATAGTTTATACCGCATTGTTCTCGGTATACGTTTGGTCGTCTTGGGATTGCCCCGAATTGGTTTTGACTTGTGCCAACTTGTATTTGGCTCGCACTGAGTCGAGTTCTGTTTGTACCACTTCGGTTTTGATTTGCCTCAATTGTTTTATTAATCATGATCGATTCTTGTTGTTGTCGCACTCGCTGGATTTCGGCCGTACTCCGTTCTATATTGACTATACCTTGACCACTGGTCGTAGTTGTTATTTGCATTTGCTCCGGGTTATTGTTCTTGATTTTTTTCTGGATCCTCTATACTTGCGAACAACTCTTCAAGGCTTGCGTTTTCTTGGAACGTATCGGTGTACGTCTCTTGCAAGCTTTCCTTGTTATTTTGTTGTTCTCTCCTTTTTGGTTCCGGTGTGTTCGGATCGAATTCCCGCATTATTTCTTCGAGTTCATTTATTGTATTTGAACTATTTGACATTTCTTGAGTCTTTTTATTTGCTGTTTGCTCCCCGCTGCCAATGTTCTTTGGTTTGGCTGTCGGTTCTTTTTGCGCATTTGCTCCAGGTGGCGTTCTTTGGAGTGGCATTTTTACTTTTTAATTTAGAGCAGGCTTGCGTAAATCGTCCTGATTATGGGGTTTAGTATATAATTGCTACTACAATATAAATAAATTTTATTTTGGCTTGTGCCTTATTTCGAACTGGGGTCAGTTTTAATTTTTGAGAAAAATACTGACCAATTATTTTATTACTATTGTTTTAAGCGTTTACACGACATGATCAGCATGTTATTTTATTTGGTTTTATTGGGGGTACGGGTTGGAGGGTATTTATTATGACGGCTATCGGGATTAAAATGAAAGGGGATTCGTCACTCGAAGTTGTGGTCTACGTACGCGTTGCTAGTAAAATGCCTACAGAAATAATAGCCATATATCAGCGTTTTTTTTATTTCTGGCTCGCGTATATCTTATCCCTCCATGCCTCGACTCAGTTCGCGCTGCGGCGTGTCTAATTCGATTTGCTATATTGATGATTTCAATAAAAACCCAATAAAGCCGATATTAGAATTTTTATTCCACAGTTAGTAACAAGCACACGGAATAATTATTCAAAGAATCGCAGCTTATTTTGACAATGATTGTTAGTGACCACGCTTGATATTCGAGCCTCAGATTCTCTTTGTTTCCCCATCTTTTAGCCACTCTTCGTTCCCGGAAGCTCGATATGTTTGCTAATTGCCAAGCCAGCTTTTTATTTCTCAACTCAAGTTTTGAGCGTACTATTATTTTAAATAGTTATCTGGTAAGTTAGCGTTAGGTTAGGTATTAATTACTTTTCCTCTTGTGAGGTTCGTACGTAACCTTCCGGACGGCTAGACCCGTACATTTATTTGAATACCTTAACCTCGACCTTAGCTTTACGCTTGTAGTTTCCTTAAAGCCAACAGTATCCGGACGGCTTGTTGTAGGATTCTGATAAGCTATTATTTTCCCTTGTGGGTTTGTACGAAGCCTTCCGGATAGCTCGACCCCTACGTCTATTTAAATACCTTATCCTAGGATCTTAGATTTACGCTAATTAAGTTCCATTTTATTACCGTTCCCGCTTCCGCTAGATCCGATCTATAACTATTGAGCAGTTGGCAGCTACTCTCTAGTTCATAATTAATTACGTGGTCTCCCACTTCCCGAACTCTCCCAGGAAATGCTCACGTATTTCCGTCCCGACTAACTCCACGGGGTGTTCCTCAGTTGTGGTATTTTACTTTGGAACTCTAAGGGGAGGGCCGTTATTGTTTATGGTTACGTTCGCTCAATTTTTATCAGGAAAAATTAATAGGAATAATATAAATTATTACAGGAATAAAGTACCTATTTATATATATCATTGTTTTGCGACTCAACGTTAATTTTTATGGAATAAGGCTACGTCAAATTAAATCCGAATCCAGGAGACGTGTGCCTCCCTGACTGGGAATTAATGTCTCCTATACGCGCATTCAAAACCGTAAACCATGAACGAAGTCATTGAAATCCAGGTAATAATAATGAAGCATCCATCTGACCAAAGAAAATCATAGAGATTCGCATATGAATTCGAAAAGTGCGTAGAGCACTAGCTAGGTAATCCTGTTTAGTAGTTAATACAATTAAGCACAAAAACAATGTATGTCGTATCAGCTGCTACACTTCAGGAAAATTATCTCTAGTTGTTGCACAATTCGTACCAGAAAGAAAGAGTGAAAGCTAATTACTAATCTGGACTAAAACGTCACCAAAGTCGACCCCAGTTGTGACTAAAACTTAACTAAGGACAAAAGAATGCTAAAACATGTTAGCTAATAAACTAAACAAGTGCTAATTATGCGAATTAGCACCAAAAGAACGAAAGCAAGAATGAAAAGAAAGAAAAGGAAAGCCCAGGGCGCCAAAGAGAAGGAGGGATATAATAAAGGATTTGGTGATCAACCCGGGGTTTTAGTAAGGTTTGGGGTTTAGGGGCGGATATGGACCGGAAACCCCCTGGTAGCCTCATAGACCCCTAACAAAAACTATTATATTTTATGCTTTTCAGAGGAGTAGGGGTTGGATGGGGATTTTTCCTTATATCGGCTATCGGTACTTAAAGGGGGAAGGTATTCGCCACCGAAAGATTGTGCGGTTCGAGGTATGGCCTGTAGAATGCTAGTGGGACGTTAATATGGCGCGCGTCCATCTTTGCGTGATCAGTATTTATGTCTTATCTTTTGCGTTGCTGCGTGTACCTTGCTCGGCTCGATCACTCTGGTTCAGATACTCGAACACCAAACGCCTAGTTAACAATGTTTATTACAGAACCAGATAAAATATTAAGGCACGATATTAAGCTAATATCACCCGTTGCTATGACGCGATATTTGACTATTGAGCACTCAGTCCTTGCTCTTAGCATTTAGCTCTCATTATCCTTACACCAATACGCTCACTGATCACCGAGTTTTGATACCGGCTAGTTCACACCTGTTAGGTTCTTACACACTCTCCGGCCACTGAGCAAACTAGGCGCGTACCTAAGGTTACTAACGTTACCGCTACGTACTATTTTATTGAGTCTCTTATGAGCCTTGTACGATCACCGCCGGATGACTGATGAAGCACGTTTATCTGAGTGCCTGTCCTTGCTTCCTAGAATTACGATAGTACGATCCTTATTTAGATTGTTACGCTTTGAATGACAACCGGTTACTTTTAGGTTAGCTATTACGTTACTAAAACTCTTGTGAGTTCATACAACCGAACCTGGATGGTTGGCCGACAGCAGGGTTAATTAATTACCTTAACCTGAGCTTTAGAATTACGCTAATAAGTGCCGTTATATTATGTTTGTAGTCATCCCCGGATGGTTGGTAGGCTACTTATGATGAACTAAACAGTAGCGGTCGACTACCGAATAGTTGAAGTTTGCTCAATCTATGCTGTTGGGTGGTTGACGATACTGGTATTTGAGTTATAGGATACTCGAGATTGTGGTCGTTCGAATCCACTCCCCTTGCTCGCCCGGTCTTCTCAAGACTAGTACTACTTGATTCGTCAGCGCCGGATGACTGCAAGACTAACAAGTAGCACTACTACATTATTCGAGACCCACCTTCATTCTCGCCGTGGTTACCACTCACTGTACGCTTAGCTTAAGTTACTAACAAGACTGCACATAAAAACAAAATTAAACTTAGGTTAGCTAAGCTTAGAAACTAAGGCAATTTATGCAAATTAGGTTAACTTAGGATACGATTTTAAAGAAAACAAAATTTTAATAAATAAGAACTTAGGATAAATATTTAAGGGAACAATAAGTACTTGAAAAACTGAAAAACCAGATTTTAAGGATCTGGACCTTACCTAGCATAAAACCCCTGACAAAAACGAGTGAATGCTTTTGAAGCTTGAAACGTTCTTCCGAAATCACTAGACTACACTAGCTATGTAGCTTTATGGCGAATATTACGTCAAGCAACTAATTTCGATGAAACGGGATGATAAGGTCGGCGACTACAGCAAATGACATTTAAAACAGCAGGTCGTGTCCGTATGTACCGGTATGCCTATGTCGACGTTTTATATCTTACAAACTATTAAATCGCGGCGATCGCGGCGAAGCACGCAGTAGCTGAAGCTAAAGTGCTCATCGTTGATGACGTTAGAAATATGCAGAATGAGGAAGTTCGTAAGCGGAGCGGCTTCTTAAAGTCCATTTCGCATCGTCTCATGCTCAACGTGCAATACTGAGTGAGGCAAAGAAGCTTCAGAACTCCAGATGGTCTGGTGTCTTCCTGCGGCGTTCGATGACACCTGAAGAGGTCAAACTTTTGGCTTCCTTGCGTAGACGTTGTGTAGAGCTTAATAAGGCCGGCGCCAGTGTTGGAATTAAATACATTGTTAGAGACAATGTTGTTATAAAATTTAATTGTCATGTGTTAGCTGATGGTACTCTAGGTAGAGGGACCAGAGATCGTCAGTTTGTATTCAATGTTGATAACTTTTTGGGAAACCATTGACTGGGGCAACAACCAAACTAAGCGAAATTAGCTGTCAATTATTTAATGCGAGAAGCGTATGTAATAAGCTACCAGAACTGATGCATTTACAATATAGTGAAGAATATTCGTTGATTGCTATCACAGAAACCTGGCTTGCCTCTTCCTACTCAGACGCTATGCTGACTGCTCAAGTTTTTTCTATATACAGACAAGATAGAATAGACAGACGTGGAGGTGGTGTAGCAATTATTGTTAAAAATGTTTTAAGACATTCTGTGTTACCCGGTCAACAGTGCCCTGAAATTGAGTTTGTCGCACTCGATATTCATGGTTCCATTCCTCATCGTTTGATTTGCTCGTACTGTCCGCCAGGTTGTTTGCTTCAGTCAGTGGAACAATTTACTCAAATTCTAGTTACCCTTTGTGATGTTAACTATCCTGTTACGCTAATAGGTGACTTTAACTTTCCTTCTATCAACTGGAATAACTCTACGTGCTTGACTAATCCAGTAGGTAGACTATTTCTTGATTTTGTAACCAGTTGTGGACTTGTTCAGTTAGTTACACATAATACTAGAGACAATGCTATTCTTGATTTGATACTGACTAACTCTGTAGACAACGTCCGAAACGTTTTAGTTTCTGTACCATTTTCAAATAGTGATCATAACTCTGTTGATTTTGCTCTTATCGGCGAGACTAATATAAACCGCTTTTATCGTGATTTTAACTGCATGGACCCACGTATTTCTAAATATTTGTTTGGTATTGATTGGTATAACCTATTCTATTTTTGTGTTAACGTTGACGAAATGTGGTCTGCTTTTGTTCATGTAATTATGACAGCTATTCAACTTTGTGTTCCATTACGCAGAGTGCGCTCTGAAACGTGTTACCCCAGACATATTTTGAGAGCAATAAATTTGAAAAATAAGTTATGGAGAAATCGCCATAGACTTCTGGGCGTTGAATCGTTCAAAATTCAGTCATTGGTAGTAAAGAAATTGTTATCTGAATATTACACAGCAACAAACTCTAGCTTTGCAATCCGGCAACATACACAGAATGTACAAATTAGTTCGTAAACATTGCCGTACTAATAATACTGCTATAACTGCTTTAAGGGATGATCAAAATATATTAAGATTTGAAAATTCCGACATTGCAAATGTCTTAGCTAGTCACTATAGTAATGTTTTTGTTCGTGACAACGATATATCTCCGCACCTCGTTTTGGTGTTGATCATAAGCTATCGCAAATTAATCTTACTTTGGCTCTTGTTGATGCGACTTTGGTAAAGCTGCATGCCAAATTATCACATACTCCTGATGGAATATCTAGTCTTTTTATAAAGCGCCTCCATAAGGAACTGTCTTATCCACTGTATCTTCTTTTCAAATATTCACTTTGTTATTGTCAAATTCTGTCGGACTGGAAACTTGCCCATATTATACCTATTTTTAAGAAAGGGGATCCAACACTGCCAAAAAATTACAGACCTATTTCACTCACGAGTGCAGTTTGTCGCGTATTAGAAAGAATTATCCATAAACAAATCGTGAACTTTCTAAGCTCACATAACCTACTCAGTTCTGCTCAGCATGGTTTTGTAGCGCGTAGATCAACTTGTACACAGTTGCTTCAAGCAATAAATGTTTGGAGTAAATCTTTGGATTATGGCGATACAATCTATGTTGCTTATATAGATTTTTCTAAAGCATTTGATAGTGTCACTCATAAAAAATTACTGTTAAAAGTTGCAAGCTACGGAATTGATGGTAATCTCATGATATGGCTGAAAAGTTATTTATATAATCGTGTACAATTATGCAAGATTGAAAATAGTTATTCGTGTTCCCGCAGTGTTATTTCGGGAGTGCCTCAAGGTTCAGTCCTTGGTCCATTGCTTTTTATGTTGTATATAAATGATATTGTTGATATTGTCAAACATTCGCAGTTATTGTTATTTGCTGATGATGTAAAGATATACCGCTCAATCAATAGCCAAGCTGACATTGATGGTTTTCAGACAGACCTCAAAGCTATTCATGATTGCGCAGTTACATGGCAACTGCCTATTGCAAATGATAAATGTCAAGTTTTTCATATAGGTGCCAGTTCTTTGAACCCAAATTTTCTTTTGGGAGAATCTAGCTTAATGGACACGAGTGACGTTACTGACCTTGGTGTGCTCATCAGTAGTAATTTAAAGTCAGGACCACATATACAAGTAATTTGCAAAAGAGCATACCGTGTGCTTAATATGTTGTTTCGGTTTTTTCCTCTTTGTAATATAGACGTCATTGTGGCAGCATATAAAAGTTACGTTGTTCCTATTCTTGAATATTGTTCCCCAGTTTGGTCGCCCTACCTTGTTGGTGATATTGACCGACTGGAATCTGTCCAGCGTTATTTTACTAGGCGTGTATGCTGCAGATATGGTCTTAGAAATATGAGTTATTGTCAACGATTGTTCCACCTGAATTTGGAACCATTGGAACTTAGGAGATTGATAGCTGATCTTATCATGTGCTACAAAATTGTTCATAATGAAGTTGATTTGGATTTTAATGATTTTTTCAGTTTTTCACCGGACAGACGCACTCGCGCTCACTCATTAAAATTATTTGTTCAGACATCTAGAAGTAACTTACGTAAATTTAGCTTCGCAAATCGAGTTGTTCCTGTTTGGAACGCTCTACCTGACAAAATAAATGATTTGCCTACTGTAACAGCTAGGACAGCACGTTTGTTTCGCGATCGTTTGTATAAAATAAATTTACGTTCTTGGCTGCAGTTTTCTAGAAATATGTTTTGAAATTAGCTAGCTAGTTTTTTTTTTATTCATTATGCTTAAAATTCGGGTATTTATAAGAGGCCTGTTGTCCCTTAATACCCCGAAATGGACAACTTCATTGCTCTTGTACAGTTGCTTTGTATTACTTCCGCTTTATTAATGTTCCGTGTCACATGTTTATATATATATATCGTATTTATATGTTTATATAATATATGTATATATTATGTATATATATATGTTTTGTTGTTCTTGTTAACGTTTTTTTAATAAAGTGGAAGTTGGAAATGGTGCTGCATGAAGTTCAACTGAAGTTTCCATTTCCAACTTTCCAATTCAATTAACGTTAGTGCGAGTTAAAACTATATAATATACATATAAATAGAATTATGTTATTACACATACACATTATAGTATAAATGTCGACGTTTTATAGTCTTATATTAAGCCAATCACGTTTGTGTGAGTATATAAAACCATATAATACATGTAATATGTACTGGGCCCAATTCTTTCCCTAAAGGATCTCAGGTGCACTATGGTTGTGTTTATCCTGGTGCCCAGACTGTCCCGGGTTCCCCTACTCCCTGGTTAACCTAGTGTTAACCTAAAAGGAACCGGTTACCTTAGTAAACAGCAGGCGGATTTGCCTGGATGTTCGGCCAATTCCCTATTGGCTAACGTGTCAGTGGTATGATGGTCCCCCGAGGGACGGTCAACCCTTAGACCTGCTCCCTGATAGTAAGGCCTTCCCCTCATTTCCTTGGTCTATTTTTTGGGTGTCCGCTCCCGGGTAGTTCCTATAAACACTAAGGGGATAATATTATCAACTAACGCACAAGCCACCCCTTGTTACTGGATGCTTGAATCCAAGTGGCAATGATGTTTCAGCTGTGATGGTCCCAAAACCTAGCTTGCCCGTTCTTTGGACACCCATTGATATTTAGGCCTGTCTGGACCTTATTATATGCCTCCTCCAGTTTATTTAACGTTAATGAGGGTGATAATGATGTGTTCATGCTGATTTCGTGAGTGTTTGGGGAGAATGACCACTGGTCAAGTAATATTTTGCTTAGCGGCGGGGTGGTCCTCGTCTTGGGACGAGCTGCTTAAATACCAGTGGCGGTTACAATTTAGGAGTAAGCGTGGTTTGTATACCGCGCTGTACCAGCAGAAAGGCAACCGAACACCGGTAGTTGTTAGATTCCCCGACCCTGAAGTTCTCCTGAAGTCAGAAGTTTCTCTAAACGGTGGTGAAGTTGATAAATGCCACTACCTATACCCGAAGGTGTCCGGGCCCCTGGGTGCGTGAAGCGCGTCGCTTGCTATTCTTTCGAAATATTTTTTCGTATTTCCATCCCCATTTCACTTCTTTCTTTACCATGCTTCTTCTTTTGTCCCAGGAGTACTACGGTTATAGGAAACCCAACAAAAATGAATTTGCTCGAAAAATATGTGATTACACAAATTCATCAAAAATATAAATACAGCTACAAAGCAAAACATATACGTCGATATTTAACAGTTTTAGGCTTGGGGATTCTTGCTTGGTTTAAAACCGATTTCTTTCGCGCCAATGAGCACTATTGGGGATAATATTTTGCTGAGCTGCTGGGTGGTTCTCCTCCTCGGACGAGCTAGCTAAACACCGGTGGCGTTGATACTTTAGCAGGGTAGCGTAGTTTCTATACAGGGCAGTACCAGCAGCTGAGGCCGGTGGTTGTATGAATCCCTGACCCCAAACTGCCCCGAAGTCGGAAGTGACCCTAAACGTGGCGAGGTTCATAAAGGCCACTCACCTATACCCGAAGAGGGCCGGGCCCCTATGCGCCAAGGTGGGCGTCCCTTGATTGTCAGGTGAGGTAACGTTTTTTGAAAGATCGCCCAGTGTGGCCTGTTCTCCACCCTGTGGACAACTCTCGAGAAGCAGCCCCCGAGCCTGGCACATACCCACCGAGAAACTTGCAATCACTGGCTAGGTCATGCCCACAGGAGTAAATTCGAGAAATCACTAAAGACTCCGCGCCAAAATGTGCGGGCAGCCGATGGCCAATATCGAACAAACATAGTTTTGCCCGAAACACATAGTGCTATCTCTGGTGTGGAGAAGTTATTATTCAGGCCCCGGATTGAACCGCGGACTGGTCGAGAGAAAACTTTTCAAAAAGCTAGATATACCAGGGCTAGTGCGAGGAAAAATCGGTTGAGCCTTCTCGGTTAATGCCGTCAGAGAGATCTAATTTCAATAGATATATCATTCGACCCGCATTGACGAATTGCGTGAAATTGTGTCAAAACTTAGAACGAATTAATAGGTTAAAGAGCTAACACCAGTTAAGTGAATTCTTAAGCATTTTCTAACCTGTGAACCAAAGAATTTTGCTGACTTTGACTTCATTCGACTAAGCTCATCCAATGGTATATAAAACTCGAAAAAAATTTGTTATAAATATGGTTCTAATGTTGATTTTTATCGCATCAACGAACTGAGTACCACTGTACCAAATTTTAACATTCTTCAAAACTAACAATTTTCTGGCTGGAGCCGTATAGTCTAGAAGACCCATTTAGTTACAGCAAAATATAAACTATTAAAAAATTCGATTTGCCCTTATGTTCACAGTTCATAATGATAAGGCATTACGTTAGGAACAATACTTAGGATGACATCATTGGTATCATCAGTGCTGCCCGACAGTTTCTTTGCCGTTCGCATAAAAGTATTAACATAATTTTTACTAAGTAAAATTAGATTAATAATGCAACCAACCCAACTGTCTCAGAGCAGCATTTAGTATTTTTGTGATTGTTGGAAAATTTTTAACTTAGAATGTAACAAATGTCAATGTTTTTCTTTGATTAAGGCAAAATAATGAAGCAGCCGTGTTGTATTTTTGTACTATCTGACATCGCAGACATTTTTAAATGTATAACAGGACAGTTCCGGTCTGTTAAGTTGGCCCAGGCTCTCATCAAGGCCCGTAACGGACCCCACAAAGCCCAAGAAGGCTGATAGTTCGCGCTCTAAAGCGACCCGGTTGAATCCCCATTGTGCGAACCTGGCCCTTGTAGAGCCATGCGTTCGTATTGCTCGTATAATCTTGTCCGTTGTTATGCCGTATGCGATCTTAATTGTAAGTCGTATATGCTCTATTTTGTACTCGTGTGCGTGCTGAATCTAGCATACGTGTCATAGGATGAGAAAATCGAAATAGCGCTAAATTGAACCGATCATAGGAAAACTTCTAGGTTTCTAGGGACTTCGACCAGATCAGAATCTTTGAGGATTTTCTTAAATACGTAGCGAAAAATGTACGACCGTCCGGGAATAGGAGGCCTTACGACCGTTCGATCCACCGGCATTGGCTGTTCGCTGGATGACGAACGGCATGGACACTAAAACTTGTCGAGGAGTACCCAAACACCGAAATATTAAATTCATCTAGCTTAACTAAATCAGCTTACAATGGTCTATCTAGTAGGAAAAATAACAACAAATAATGCAGAACAACAAAATTCGGATTCACGGTAAACGAATAAACCGGACGCGATTTCTAAGGACTGTAGGCGGTCATCGCTTGGACATTCGAAATCATGCCCCGCATATTTTTCGGTGCAGAATTTAGTGGGCTTTCTAACGAGGTCTGTTAGGGTAAAATTGGTCCATAAGTTATTAAGCTATATTAGTAATTTTCATGTTTTATTCGTCTAACCAGCCGCTGTTTACGCTAGGTAGGGTTGTTGTCATCATTTGATTACATCCACTTCTCACGCTGTCAACCTCTCTTTTATTCCCACATCTTCCTAGGTCGTGAGTGAATCTTAGCCCGTCCTGTTTTGGACATAAAACACTCCGTCTAACTTGTTACGTCTATAATTCCGACAGATTTGGGCTAAATTGACTCCACAACAAGGTAATCACCGAGCTTTTAACGCCTTACGATTCTCTAGGGAAAACCCTACACGGGTCCTTTGGGTATCACGGTATCGATTCATCGAATCTATAACCCAAGAGTGCCATCTCGTCACGATCTGCCTCTTTATTGGTGCATTGGGTACGGCGAAAACGCGCCCGCACTCTTCATTTTTATCAAAATCTCTCGATCAGGAGCGTTGCAACTGCTCCATCCTGTTCCAAGAGTAACTCCGGCAAGAGTTTAATACATCATCGTGTAGCACTGATATGAAGAATTCCAATGAGCCCTATCGGATCTTTTTCGGCCCAGCCGTTCAAGTGCTGTACCGCGCCCCCTGTCTTCTCGTAAGTCATTTCTTACTGTGTACTGTAGAAGTCGACATCTACTTTCCTGTCATTTTGTAAAATAGTAATATTTTTACGCCGATCCTGAATGTCGGCATGCGACCCCCTATTCGACTCGATTGTTCATGGCGAACGCAAAGATGTGCGGCGGGTCTCTATCTGACCATCCAATGACCTGTAGTAACCCGCCAAAATAATCCCCAAAATCGCCTAAGTCTAACAGTGGGTACAAAATTTCGAAAATTTTATCCCCAACTCGAAAGTCTACAGCTTACCCCTCATTGTGTTCACCTCATCGAGACGACTTCAAATATACCCGGCGGGTCTCCGTCCGCCCTCCCTCCTGGACAAGCCCAAATGGCACCCCTACATTCGTGAAGGCTCTCTCTATTTTCACCATTTTAGCACTTTTATGAATCCCACCTCATCCGAATCGCCGTTTCATGACGAGTTCAATGATTGCTCTGGGGCATCGTTCCGCCCAGCCGTTAAGTCAAGAGAGCCTGCCAATGCTCCCTATACTAATGTATATAATTCGGCCCGCGTGGGTCAGGACCTAATATCAGGCCTAACCGTTTTAGGTTTGGTATCTTTCAAACCCTTTCTTCGTCCTGGGATTGAATTTAACCCAAGCCCGTTGAATTTCGCCCGGGAACCCCTTGCCCCCAGACCCTTCTTTTGCCGCGTTTGTTTTCTTTTCATGTCTTTCTCTATCCGATCTTTTCGGTCGTTCTTTTGCTTGTTTCCTCGTTGTGTGCTGCCGTTCTTTTCTTCGTGGTGTCTCGTGTTTCTTTTCTGTTTTTTCTGTTTTCTTTCTCTCTCCTTTGTTATCTTTCTCTGTCTGTCCCTAATCCACATCTCGCTCTTTTCTCTTTCTCTATAAAATATTAATTAAAATATTAACTTAATAATTAGTAATATTAATAGTTTTAATATAAAACATATATATATATTAAGTTCGTAAGTTTTACCAATTTGGCGAAGTACACGGTTACGTAAGTATAAAAAGGAACAGGGGGAAGCTTTGGAGCCCCGCGGTGGCCCCTGTGGGTCCCGGTCTGGGGTTCGCTTCTGGCGGGTGGTTCCCCAGGGGGTGCCTCCTACCTGGCTCTGAGCAGGGTCCCGTCCCGTGACACGCTCCCCTTTGAGAAGCCCACTAAGTAGTAGCGGTCTCATGAAAATTCAGAATCAGAATAACACAAACTCGCAGACTGTAAAGGTGCAATGTCTGCACGTTAACTCACGGGTTCCATGGCAATTTCACAAATCTACATAACAACGTGCAATGTTTGCATGCACGCTCATTCGTAGCATGTATGGGGCATCAACAGGCAAATTTGGGTCGGGGTTCATGGCTAGACAATTGAGTTAGTTTTATAAAATATTATTATTTTGGAATTTTGTGTTAATAATTAGCAGTTAAATATTAATATTTTAAAGATTTGATATTAATAAATAATATTTCGACTTGTTTTGGTTTTAGGAACGTCGGAACCGCCAGACGTAAACAGAGGGATTAAAACAGTAAGAACAAATGGCGAGATTTCGACCTTCGTCCCACTTTGGCAGACGGTTCTTCTATTGTTCCCCACTATCCTTAAAGGACAAAAAGGGTTTACGGTAAGTTCTAAAATGAGAAACTTTTCCGATTGGCCATCGGAAAGAAACTCCAAAAATTAGGGGCGGCAGAAGAGTGCTCATGATTGGACCGAGCCATATCGCCTATCTTACAATACAGTCGAAATTTTTTAGGAATTACACAGAAGCTGACTCCTTCTCAACATAGCTACCTGAGGAAACTGAGGAATGCCCCTGGGCATTCTGCCTTGTTATACGACGAGTCCGGGATCTCCCCAGGATAACAAATATAGCGTTGATGACGTGAAAGCCTGCTCAAACACATTACTAATGCCTCAGGTTTTTAACATTTGAATATACTGTAAAATATCATCGTCACACTAGCCCGTATTTGCGTAGCTTCATGAGTCAACTCCCGACCGTCAACGTACCCCACGCGGAATAGCCCGGGTATCTCCTCAGGTCACTCAAAAATACAAGGAGAAAAGTAAACGTATGCTACCTTAAGAACAGCGACTTTTGCTGTAGGTTATTTCCGTACGAAGTATCCGTCCCACCGGAGCTACTGAGTCTTAGGATAGTGGTTACTATCATCAGTGAAGGGTTAGTACGGAATATATTGGCCTGGAACGACTCCAAGCCATACAAAAAGTGGTGATGCCTCTTGAATGGAACCGTCGTTGACCACTAAGCCTCCTCAAATACTGTGTTCAGATATGCATCCAGTAAAATCTTAAGCTTTCCTGAGTCGCTGCTTGTAGTGAGCACTGGTCACTTACTACATGGTCCTCATAGAAACAACGGGACTTCCTTAGGGATAGGTTAGGTAATCGACTGAGAAACGCTCCCAGCCACACAAAAATGGATGTTTACGCATTGAGAAAATAAAGTGCCCCTTTGAACCTAGGAATTTCTTATCAATAAGACTAGGTCATTTACGGGTTTAGTTTCAGTTTTACTTGGGTTATGCACTGCACGTTGCGATGGTAACTCCGACTAATCGAGGTAAAATTGATAGGAGTAATTAAGGATAGCAAATTCGAGGTTTAGCCCCGACGTTGAAAGTTGCTGAAATTCTATTACATTCTGTTAATCGGCTTGATGGCAGAGAAGACGGACGTGTCAACAAGACCAGAGTCGGACTCGTAGCAACAACGAAATTTGTCCCCTCGTCCCCGTTCACTTATCCGGAATCTTTCCTTTCGATTCCCCCTGTCCCACGTTATTGAAATATAAAACAAAACAACCAGATTAGGAACCCAAAATCTTGGCCCGCCTTGCGATTATTCACTGACATCGGACAAGCAGAGAAAATAGGAAAAAAGGAGATGGCATCGGCCTCTCACAAAAGCTTCGAAAGCTCTGAACTATCAAGGAGCGGACCCTGTCGCTCCGAGTAAATGAACGCACCACGATACGAGCTCGCGAGTGTCGCGATCGGCTCATAATGTACCCTGTACAAACCCACATTCGCATCTTTGGCTATAATCCCGAAATACTGAATAGCAATATTAAATTGCCCCCGTTTCGTTTATAATACAGGCAAATGAGAAGATATAGTGGAAACGAAGAAACGTTCCACTTCCCTAGGAACGCCCCTTAGGTATAGAAAAAAATTTCCCGAGGAAATAAACCCGAGAAAAAAGGGCGCCACCATGGTCGCTGCCTTCCCGAGCATCAGCTCAAGGGAAAGTTAGGGTAGGAATACCCATGTTTGTGGTTTAGTGGATCGGCCTGCGCCGCGAGGCGTTATACCAGGCGATCAACATGTCCCCGAGATACCAAAGTATCCTGGAGGATTTATCCCAGAATCGCAGGACTGAATTATCTAATTGACCACGGTTGATCCATCGGCGTACACGATCAGCCAATCCCGACGAACTGTCAAAGATCGACCGACCCCATAACACCGAGGCATCGCGCCTTTATTACCGGTTACCTGTCTGTAATTGAGTCGCTCATGAACGTAACCATTTTACAGTCAATAACCAACAGGATGGTCGAGTGGTTAATACATATGGCAAATACACATAGAAAGGAAAATAAAGGAAAACTCAAACTTACCGCAGTAGGATCGAAATTCAGCTAGGAAAATGACCGGGTTCCTGTTGGACTATTTGTTCACAGCGCCCGGCATCATCAAAACGAGAAAATCATTTGACCCCCCATGATTTTTTTATTTCCAGAAACAACGAACGGGGACAACGATAGCGACACCCAAGATTTTACCATTGACCAAATGACAAACTATCAAATTACCTAGGATGCTACTTTATTTAGGATAGTGGTCAAATTTCTTTTAAAACTCATAGACCGGGGCCGTTGCCCCGACCGTCAAAAATGGCTACAAGATCCGAAATAATTAGCGAAAGCGAATGTGTACATTCGGATGCGGCTGGAGGCTAAGAGATGCCCAATCATTTAATGTTTAAACTAAATACTAAACTCACGGGAATCCACCCCAGCAAGAGTAAGGGTCACGTTCATCTTAAGCTTTATAGGTGGGAGAAATACTCCGACCGTCCACAAATTGCACAATGATCTGATATCGAATACGGTGGTAAGCGATCGAATAGCGCTGAGCACTGTAGAGAGTTAAACTTAATACCTAAACTAAACTCTCTGGTTGACAGGATGAAAGTTTAGCACTGCCCCATGGTCATTATTTGCATAACTACTCATGCACCTCGCTCATCCTCCGATAGAGCGAATTCGACCCAAACCTGTAATGTTCGGATAAAAGCTTAGGCTAAAACCAGCCTAAAGTTAACCAAAGCGTTAGACCTACTCATCGCCACGAGCGAAGTTACCATCAGACCCGTTATGTCGGGATGAACAGTTCCTATAGTAACGAATTCATATCTCATTGAAAGTACGGAATATGGAATGGTGCAACCGTCGCAGTTTTGCTTGTCGCATCGCTGCTAGTTCTCGTTTAAACTCAGGTCCCTCTCACCCGCAGAAACGTTTTCGTCTACGTATCGGATTGAATCGTTGCAGCCTCCGTGACTTGGAATGCATGCTGTGCTCCAAGGCACTTGTGAATAGAACACACCGGGCAAACATGCGATTTGTCAAACACATCAGGATACTAACCGTAACACTTGTTCGTTATTCGTATCTGAAAACGGGAGTACCCAACCCCATCCACCGTATCAGTTATATAGCCGGCCGGCAACCAAGTGATTTACTAGGGAAATATAGTTTATACAATACTGGTCGAGTACTAAAACAAAATCCCATAAAGGATTCGTTAGGCAAATCAATTTTCGAACTAAGGAGTTAAATAATCCATAATCTGTCGTAATACTTGTCCCATACATAATATCGTACCGTTATTTTCATGCATACTGCTTATGTCATTGTCATTGTCCGTTATTTTTGGCATGCACTTTGTCCGTCCTACATCGCTGCATTCAGAGCGAGCCGTAGTCCCTAATTTTCATCGCGGTTTTGGACTCTGTTTCTTTCTCTTTCATCCGACTTGTTTTATGCATAGGGGACTAGAGGTGAGGCTCAACCGGGCCAGTCTTATAACCATCATATTACCCCCACGCCATGGCAAATGGGACATATCATTTTGTTATTTGTGCTTTTTTCGTCAGTGTTATCATGTAATGTTTTGATGATTACCCTTTCAATTGTTTTATCATACAACTTATCACCATGGACATACTTTATAATAAAATCAAAAGAGAAATTCAAAATCGGGCTGTCTAGTGTCCGTTTTCTGGCAGCGGTTATATGTTTAAATGTTTGTCCTGTCCATTGACCAGCGTCACGTGCCGAGGCCTGCAGGGATCAAGCCTCGACGTGTGCCGTTTGTCTCCTATACTAACTCAAAGAAAAGGAAACACGGAAAAGAGCGAGAGTCAGGTCCATCAAAAAAACTGTAAAACTTATCACGCTCGTATCAAAACAGCCATCACTACTGTCCGATATAAAATTTACTCAATCAAATCACGCTAGTGTCACAGATCAATCGATTACCGAACTACGATCCAATTATCATTTAGGGCCAAGAATCCGACTATAAACCTTCAAAGAACTGTCGGAACCCTGTGGGGACCACATTGGTCAAACCTTTCTGCTGAGCGAATTCAGGCCTTAAGTGGCCCAAATTTTACCTAGGATCGCGTCATAACTAAATTCGCTTTGCACCTATCGTGCTCACACCAACTAGGCGAGAGATCCAAACAACTTCCAAGTGAGATCGATATAGGGAATATTGGCATGTCACTATGACCCGTGAGCAGGTGTCAGTGGCAACCACCCTCAACAATCATACCATAAACTAGACACGTGCGCAACCAAACGGGCGGGGTCCGAACACACCTCGTGAAGCGCTCCTGCGGCCTGCTAAGCTCCATAGCTTGTTGGGTCTGACCAAGAGAAACTACTCACTTAGCAAAACAGCTAGTTTTTAGGTCCACCCTTGAGGGGTTATAATAGCCGGGGTCGTATGGGCATGGTGTTACGAAGTTGCGCCATGCAGCTGCGTCCCGTTATTACAAGTGCTTTCCCTAAGATGAATATGCCAAGGAAGTATAACATATATTTATGGTTGCATATACCAGAGCAACATTACGCTTCGTTTGCTGTTTAATGCATTGAAGAGTAGGACCAAAGCTAAATTCAGTGAAATTTTACCCCTGATCTTTGTTATGAAAAAGTTTTTGTCTCTAGTTCCTGATTCTTTATAAAGCCGAAGAATGACGTAAACTACATGTTTCATAAACTAGCAAGCTACCAGCAATAGCACTTGCTTTAAATACGCGACATATTACTAATTGTCTTAACCATTTTCCTAAAATTGATAAATTTTTTATTCGGCAGGGATAGGAATATGGCAGCAAAACCTACTCGAACATGTGCGCTGACACAACAACTACATTATCCGAAATTTGTTTCAACTATTCAAAATTTACCTTTAACCTAAAGCCAAGGCATTGTCATTTAAAATGAACTTAGCAATCTAAAGCTACCTCTATTTATATATTTGAAACATATCAAAGTTGAACAACAGAAATGAATCAAACTAAATATCCTGTTGCAATCAGCTTTTATGCATTAAATGGAACGATTAAACCATTTGTATTATGGCTCCAAATAGAAAAACCCACTACAAGAATATGTTTTTGTCAACTGTACTCTAGGTGCCCGTTATGCAATAAGCTTTGTGATATAGAAAATGGAGTAGGTCCAGTGTAAGAAGATTTAGTTCCAATGACGATCATCAGATTATCGGTTTGTTCTGTACACTACAGTATTGAAACTGGGCGAGTTTCTTAAATACCGTGAAATTGTGCAAAAACATTGGTTTGCCTGTCTATGTCACGCCTAACTGTTTACTATATTGATAAATTTTCACATATTTTTCATTCCACGCGAAATTGTAGTTGTTCAACTAGAAATCTGTAATGACCGCCCGTATTATTTCCTACCTAAATTCTGATAAATCCTACAATATTTAGAGTAGTTTTAATTTTGGCCATTTACAGTCGTCCAAAATTTTACGTCAAACCCTTTCCAGAAGAATTGGTTGGAAAAGTGAAGACAACCTGTACAGAATGCTCTTTCACCGAGACATACAGCTTCTCTGTAAGCACTTTTATCAGAGCAGCCATTTTCTAGTTATATTTGGACAAAGTTAACTTCTGATAAATTTTGACAAATTTGGAGATTAACTATGGTATTATAGGTTATTTAAACCTTTAAATATGTTAAATATGTTGGTTTTATTGCTTTAAACCCATACTGAGTACGTATGTTATCTTGTGGAACGCTGCAGCGAGAAAAAACGCATTCTGGCACCAGAAAAGTCAGACTTAAGCACTTTTTCAATTTTGTAGTACGCAGAGGGCTTGAATTTGTCTATATTTTTTTAAGTTGCTGAATACGATAAAACATTTTTATTCGATGGTATGGCTTAGATAAGGCAAGCGCTAGGGTTAACACTGTGAAAAAACATTTCTTAATTATAAATTTCAAGATTTTTGTCATTGGAAGAAAAAAATATAGCACCCTGCTGTTTAGATAGGCGATGGTAACATTGCCTTGCCTCGCCGGTATATTATTCTTTCTGACTTTTAATGCGGACTAAACCTAATCCATTAGAGTGAGTGATGGTCACTTTATTGATTTAAGTATATCTACTTCCTTTAAAAAATTTATAAACTGATTATTCATGTAGTTTTTCTAAAACCTGAACACATGTATATTCGAACT
Source organism: Trileptium ribeirensis (assembly GCA_030248225.1). Taxonomy (NCBI): domain Eukaryota; kingdom Metazoa; phylum Nematoda; class Enoplea; order Enoplida; family Thoracostomopsidae; genus Trileptium; species Trileptium ribeirensis. Next base: position 29,594 of record JASANE010012639.1, read on the forward strand.
CATTAAGGTGTTATAACCTAAAGCAAGGAAAACCCAGTAAAATTGAAAAACCATTGTCAAGACTATGGTTAAAACGTCAAGAACATGGCACTAGCCTAATATAGAAGACAAAGATCAAATGATCTCTTAGCTGCCCAAACTTCGGCTCATAATGTTGAAATAAGACGAATTTTTTCGATAATTTAACAAAAGTGACAAACGAAGAAAAACTTGACAACGGAAAATGATTTTTGCTGATATTTTTCTGTATTAACTTCTAATTTTACTAATACGCCGTGCGCAGAACCGTCGAGAAATATGTATTATGGAACCGTGCGCTTGTGTATAGGATCAAATAGCTGCGACGCACTGCTTTAATAAGAATAGAGTTGATTGCATATTGAGTCAAACTTTTCGTTGTAAGATCGCGTTGCGCTTTTAATGAATATACTTTATGGTCCGGTACAAAAAGGAAAGAAATAATCGAGACTGTTGAACATGTCTTCGCGAGATTTATTATATTTATGATCATCCATCGCATGACACTGAATATTGCAACACATTAAATGTACAACTATTTTATTAAATGCACAACTAAAATGTTTTATTAAAATATAGAATTTGTCCAAAAATTCGGAAGTTGGATTGCCCCTCAGTTTTTACTGGAACAATAAACTGGGCTGGAAGTTCCATGTTCGCACCAAAAACAAGCTGTGAGGGACTTTACCCAACTTCACTTGTCGATGATCAGATACCGAGCTAATGGTAATGCGTAATACCAGCCTCGATAGTTCCAGTTCGCACGAATAGCGGTCTTCAAACTTCAATGAAATGAAATCATTTTGTTGTGCCGTTTGAAACTGGGTGGTATGCAGTGGTGTGCTAGCGAGTTATACCAAGTTTATGCATAAACAAATACCCAACAAATGACTCAAACCGGTTACCTCTATCGAATATTAATGTGCGAGGTACCCCAAATCGACTTATCCAAGCCTGCAAAAAAACTAGAACTACAGATGTAATGGAAACGTCTGATAATGAGATTACTTTAGCCCACCTAGTAAATCGGTCAATCATTGTTAGTAGAAACCCATTAGATGACGGTATTGGCCAAACTGTATCAGCAATACGAACCTTGTGGAACCTCGAATTTGTCCGTACGGTTCTAACCTGCCTTTTTATGACACCATATTTTAGTTCTTTGACTATAACTTCACCATAAGTTTTGGGAATGTTCGTCCACAATTGGACATATTTGCTTATGACTGGCCAGACACATTGTTTCTTAATTAGGCTTAGCGTTCACGTGGATTCAGATGTAAAAGACTATGTATTTGACAAAATAATTTGTACCTTAACAGTTTGGGCATAAAAATGGTCAAAATAGTTTCAAAAGGCATGCGTCTACAGATAAACAACCCAAAAATTGCGGTTGAGTTATTACAGTTTTTGGCTGATCTTCCTTTGTGACATGAATTTGGTGGAAACCAACAACTAAATCCTGTTTTGAGAACACAGTAGAACAGCGTAATTCATTTGTTATGTAGGAGATATTAGGCATTGGATAGCGGTCAGGCACAGTGTGCTTATTCAGCATGTGTCAGGCACAGCATGCTTAACCTATGATAATGTCCACATGGACGCCACGGTTCGGCTACATTGTTTTTGGAGCCATATGCAACGGTGTTGCGCACGTAAATTCACAGCTATAAACCATGACTTCGTCCAATTTCGTAAAATGATCTTTAGCAATCTGTAGTTTTTCCCCAAAAAACGCCTAGGCCTGGCAAATGTCGGTGAACCAGAAGCGGTTATGTTATGCTTTACAGCATGTGATACTTTTTTATCATTTAGCATAATTACACTAAAAAGGTAAGAATATTTTGCTGTGAGATAACTTGGTGCTGTCAAGCTAATTACCTTAAATCTTTCGAGTGAATAAATTTAAATTTATATCGCTTTGTTGAGTTTTAACTTTTTTAGTATCAGCAAGCGTATTGTTATAGCAATTTACTAACAGTTTGTGGTATGCCAAATAACTGAGACCAAGAATTGTTTGAACAACATCAGCAACCAAAAATTACCGAGTAAAATCGCAATTAAGACAGGCAAATCGAAAATGCAAGAGTCCACAAATTAAAGTTTCAATTTGTGATTCGTTAGCGGATGAAAAAAGTTTGAGCATGATTTTATTCAGAATGCTTTTTGCCAAAGTTTTTCGGTGTTTCTGTAAGACACAGCATTCGGCGCCAGTATTGAATTGACCCGAAGAACTAGCGGCTACCATGACTGTATTTAATCCAACTTTTGCCGCATCGACACTGGAGGAGTATCGTTTCGCGTTTGCCGCTGCCAGGAACACGGTTGTGAGCATTTTAGGGCTCGCTTCACGAATCGAGTATGAAAAAAAGTTATCGTTCTGGTAAATTATTCGATTGCCGTGATCATACGACAAATCGGGAGCATGATTGTGATTTTTGCGGGAAATGCTACGATGTCGAACGAAACGAGGTGACCGAAGCTCCCTACATGAAGTATTGTTTCGATAACGTTAACGGTTGCGACTTGCAGAAAACGCTTGGACTGCTTTAGTCAAGCCGCAAACAGTTTTCTTAAGTCATCTAACCCACTAATTGTAGCTAATGGGTTTTCTAATGACGAATGTACAGAGTTGCAACATGTGTGTGCTTGCGCTATTTGGTCTACCATTTAGTCTGTTGCTCCTGCCAATCGATCAACTGGTCTATTATCACCAAAAGTTGACAGAACAACACGAATTTCGGCTAGAAGCATTTCAAAAAATCGTTACTCAATCAGATTATCGCTCTTTGGTGCAGGCCGTTTTAGTTGCATAAGAGCGGAGGATGGCTTCTGATCACCAAGATTTTGTTTATTCAAAAGTTTGTCAAACTTTTGCTCCGCGATATCATCAAGATGTTTTCTTATTTTGATCTATTATTTATTCGAAATTGCAAGATATTTCTGCACTACACTAATTTAATGCGCACACTGGTACTATGTGTGACAAGGTACCATCACATCCATACATTTGGTAACTCGATTCTTTAGCCGACCCAGAGTTCCGTATGTATCAGATGTGTTAATCCTACTATGGTATGTATGTGTGACGTTTACTGCGAGTGTGTTAATACGATATAATATATGGTTGTTTACTCTTGTGCGTATGGAGTAGTGTTAGATTGTTTACGACACGTATAAGTGTAACAGGCCCGTTCCGGCCCGTTACGTGTGTTTTACAGGGTTTCAATGTCTAAATGGCCTAAACGCGTCTCAAATCGAACCAGATAGAGGTTACGGGGATAAGGTTCTCACGTGTTGCCTGGTGTCATGGCAATCGTTAATTGCTTTGTTTGTCATCGATATATTTGCCTTGTTTGTCGTTGATATGTTTTGTGGATGGTATGATTTTCGGCCATTGCATGTTTATACTTTATCATCGGGTGTCATGTCGGACGAGTTCAACCAGACAAGTGGAATGTTTGATTAGGGTGAAGGTACGAATCTAGAAAAAATAGAAAAGAGCGTCTAACTGGCACTGAGATGGGAGATCTGAACGGAACTCGACTGCTTCCCCATTTCCCTATTGGAAATTCAAAATTTAGACCGTCCGGGAATAGGAGGCCTTTGACAATTTAAGGGGTCGGAAAGTAATCAAAATCAGGACTATCAGCTTTACCAGGTTCAAGCTAACTATAGCTTAATGGTCGCAAAAGTAAGCTGAAATCAAGGATTACGGTAGCTTCCGATTATTCGGAAATGATGGACCTCGGGCCTGTTTATCGGCCCGTAACCGTCCAACGGTTCAGATTTACCGAAAATGTTCCGAGTACTTTTCGGTAGAGAATTTTTCTGGCTTTCGAATGAGCTCGAAACTTCGCAAATTGCTGGAGCATTTCCTGAGATATTCTGGGGGCGAACAGGTGAACATTCAATTAACAGCCAATACTTACGCTAGGTTTGGCTGGAGACCATGGTTCCGAGTGGACATAACCTAGGCTTATATGGAAATATAGTTATGCATATATATGTGTACTGCGTGACCTTCGTGACTCGGCGTGTCTATTTTCCCGCCCCACCGTATCAAAACCTTTCTTTTATAGCATCCTTTGACGCCCTAAATTGCTTGACCACCATACTAACGATTGGTTTTTCTGGTAACCATCGGATCAGCGATTGAAAGTACGCGAGTTTTCAAGTAGTCTACCCATCTAGGCATCTGACGAGGCCAGGCGGGTCTCGACCTGATAAGTCATCCCGCTGTCACATCACTCATTTCCCTGTTTTAACCGCACCACGGAAATTCAACACAAAATTCCGTCAGTTTATACCAACTTCGTACTTGACCCTTGACCACAAATAGCCTCATGCAACCCCTCATTCTACTCGCCTGCTCCTGGTGAGTACAACGATGTCCGGCGGGCCTACGCCTGACCTCTCGCTAGCTCGCTATGACCCGCCAACGTGCCCCCAATTTGGCATACCGACTGAAAGTGGGTACAGACCAACCGAAAATTTAACCCCAACTCGAAAGTAGGCAAAACGTAACTCATCGCATTCGCCACATCTTCAACGATACCCGGCGGGTTTCCGTCAGTCGCCCCGTTAACCCGGGACGGCCGACAACGTGCCCCCCATTACCGACACTCTTTTATCAGTCGTGATTTTAGCGCCCCTGTACCCGCTGCCGATAAGGCAGGGAAAATACCCCAGTTTGAATCGCCTTTCCAAGGCGAGTTCAACGATGCCCGGCGAGCGTCGCTCCGCCCAACCGTTACAGCGGGAAAGCCCGCTGAAACCCTGTATGCTAATACATGTCGGAACCCAAAACTGGGTTCCGACCCGCCACTGCGTCTACCCCCCTCGTGTTGGTATCATTCGGCCCCGTTCTTCGCCCTGGGACCGAATTTCGCCCCAGCCCCTCGAAATTCCCCCGGGAAACCCCCTGTCCCGTCTCCCCTCCCGTGCCCTTTCCTTTCTGTTTTCCTTTTTCTTTTTCACTCTCTCTAACCGACTTCTTCGGTCGGTTGTCGCTGTCGTCGTGGATGTAGTGTGTGTGTGTGTGTGTGTGTCGTTGTTGTTGTGGTTGCTGTGTGGTTGTGCTGATGTTGTTGTTGTTGTTGAGGTTTTGCGTGTTTCTAGTGTGAACTTGAGCGACCTTTCTGTCGCTCAGGTCGCCTGTGTGTCTCATGTGTAGTGTGTGTTTATGTGCTCATGAGTAGTGTATGTATATGTGTATGTATATAGGGATATATGTATATATATATATATATATATATATATATATATAGCATATAAGAATATGACAAAAAACAGGACGCGTAGGGACAAGACGTACAAAACGACGCTAAATTCATGAGTTTTACGGACGGACTGGACACATAGGATTAGGAAAGACGGGGGGTAGGTTTAGGGCCCTCCCGTGGGCTCCGGGAGTTCCTGAACAGGACCTCGGATGGATTAAAAGGTACTTAGGAATGTGCTGTGCCCCAGAACATGAAATAAGCTCATTCCTACCTTCGGTTCCCCCCTCCGAGACGTCTAAAGACGTCCTGTCGGGATATTTGAAATTCAGCTAGGAATGCTAGTAATGTTTGGCTTTATCTTGTAAGCCAACATATAAACGTGCAATGTTTGCACGTTTATCCATGGATAGGGCGGTAAAATCTAGCCCCAGATGGCCTCTAAATAAGCTTAATTAAGTGATGAATGAGGCAGCTAACTCGCCAAATAGCTGGAATTTGACCTCAAATCGGCGAGTTAGCTGGGGGAAATTTGATGAATGAGGACAAGAAGACAAAAAAGACAGATTCCAGCTTACTCCAAGCATGCTAATACACCAAACTTGGTTTTGAAATTTTAAATTTGACGGGTGATTTAACCGTTTTCGTGGGACATTTGGGGGATAACGACCAATCTAAGTTAGGTAAGAGGTTTAAAAGATCTGAGTAATGGATTCTGGATAAGTTTCTGACAAGAATTTGGGAATGCAGATGGGTAAAATCTGAGATTTTGGGAGAAAACTCACAGATGGTCGACCTCCGAGTATTCGGAGGGTTCAAATTTGATGTCGGCGATTTCGATTGAAGCCGACTCTCTCTAAAGGGGACCCAGGGTTTACGATAGCTGTCAAAAATAAAATCTTGGGAATTTTTTGATTGGGCGCCCGGGTTTGAACTCGAAAGAGTGGGCGTTGAAAGAGCTTCTCCGATTGGATAGCGACAAAATCGCTATCTTCCAATATAGCTGAAAATTTTGAGGCGACGACTGCCGCGTCGTCTCTTGGAATCAGTTCGACTTCGGCAGCGCGGAGTTCGGTCGACTCTACTGACCGGCTCCGACGCTTAAGTTTTTCTAGTACAGTTTCGTAATGTTTATTCGCTTTCTTGTGCTTTTTGTTCTTCGAGTTTGGAATGGGAATCGGCGACCGGAGGACCCGCGCAGACATCTTCCGTCTCGCGGAAGGGGACTAGCAGTTGCTGTCCCGGACCGAACCTTGTAAGTCAGCTAGTGAACCAGGCGTTTGGGGGTTTATTTTCCCCAGATCACAATGTAACAGACCATCGAAGTTTACTTAGTTGGAGTACGATTTTAGTTTCGGTAGTTCGACTGGACGCCCGTCGGAGGACGTCTTGTTTACCCACGTTAGTCTGTCACACTTTTACATGGCCTTTGACAAACCTCCTCTGTCGAGTTCCGTTTTGGGCACCTCGAGCGATTGCACAGAAGGTACTAAATTATAGGCACCAAGGTCGAAGTCATTCTGATTCCCCGTGGTCATAGGTAAGGCAAATAGAAATGGACGCTTCTCGTCCATGTTTTACATGATGTGTCGCTCTTGAGTTAGGACTTGTGAAATTTTCCTGAGCTGACCACGGTAAAATTTCTCGGACTATTTATAGGGACAGGCTTGCTTGCTCATTGTTATGGTTTACAAATTTTCAGCTTAGTGGACTGTTCGATGCTCATGCCGCTGCTTGAGCTCGGACCGACGTTGTAGTTAGGGACAGAGACCAGCCTCTGTCGGGCTTTCGGAAGCCCCTAAAATTTCGTTTCTCAGGTTGAGCTAAGTAAATTTGGGAATATAAAAGACTAAGCAAATTCTAAGTGATTTCAGCTTGAGTATAAGGTATTGGCACTCCGAAAGGAGCGATTTTTACACCATCTTTGTACGATTTTGCCAGCATCCGGTTTGTTCTCTAGCCAGACGGTTATCGACAGCATTACCTAAGGATCAATTACCGACGTCACGAGTCCTCGACTGCCCCTCATGATCAAGCTTACTAGGCGTTTGTAAAAGATATTACTTCTCCACGTTCGCTACGAAGTCGTGTTAGCTCATTATTAAGTTTACTAACGTTCACTCTAGTACATACACGTGGTTAAGCTTGGCGATAGCAAGTAAGAAAACTCCCCTTAGTAAGACGAACCAACCGCTTGGCTGGATGCCACTGCCGACCGCTGTGCCCGCTTCCAAAAGCTCGGCACCGTGCCCCGCCCTTAAACAAAAAAATGGTCTACAACATCCTCTTTTCAATATAGAAAATCGCGACCTCTCGCGAATCGTTTTGACCCCAAACCGAGTAAGTGCAAAACCACGTTTTCTTTTCAGAGCGACTTGATCGCTGAGTTTAAGTATTTTTCTATTTTACCACTGGTTGCCCGTTAGGCTGTGTACTATGTAGGCCCTTGCCTTGAGTTTTACTGCTTTCCTCTCTCTCCTTTTTCAGTTTCCCTTGTTAGGTTTCGATCCTGCACGGGGAATTTAAGCCCGCTGCAGATTTTTTCAGTACTAACCACTCGACTATCGAGTTCTGAAAAAATTTATTAAAATTTTAGTGATAACTCAACTGCACAATTTCGATAGTGCAGTTGAGACACTGTACAATTTCGATGTGTACAGTGAAATAAGGCAATAGGATAAGCAATAGGGAGAGGACCGCAACGCAAACAGCGACAAGGGAAACAAAAGAAAACAAAAGAAACAAAGCAAGAAAAGAGGGAAAAGAAAGAAACCAACCAGAGAGACGCCCACCAAAAGGGACGCGGACGCGTCTGCCCCATGACTCGACCCTAATCGCACCCCAGAGGGCAACCCCAGCCAAGATCGTCGAGTAGACACGATCACCCGCTTGAAACGGCTAGGACAGCGATGGTGATCGCCTGGTAGATCGTTGTAGATAGAAATTGCCCAGGCATGCACTTCTTAGGACCGTTGAAAAGTAACGAAGGGCGACCCCATCAACGTGCCCAAACGGCGACCTCGATACTTATGACGTAGTTTAACTATTCCTCCACCACCAAAGTTCACACTGCCGTTAGAAGCCAATCATAAATGAACTCTGAGGACTCGGGACAACTGAGTTTCCGCTTGAAGTGCTGGAGATGACGAAGTTAAAACAATTGGCGATTCGCGCCTAACCCGTCACGAGGGCGAAACATTGTGGGATACTCGATAAGGATGTTAGGCATTTTGTAGGATAAGGAATGCGGACGAACAGAGATTCCACATCTGACGACCGAGTAGACACATCGTTTATTGTAACCTGATTACTATTAACTTTCGCTCGTTTGTACCATAAGTGACCATGTGTTCTTGACTGTGTAACGATGTGTTTAATCTCTGATTTTTGATAATATGACCATGTTTCATCGTGCGCCGAAGACTCTGTGCTTTCTTGTACCCCGAGTCCTGCCTTTTTGACGAAAGAAACGAACCCTCCCCTTCTCTGCGTGCAACGCCGCGCGCTGTTAAGAGCGAACCTCGAAGCACGCCGAACACATAACCCGAGCTGGAGCGGACTTAGCTGAACGCCTCGGGTACAGATTTCGGTCCGGTAATACCGGGAACGACTTCGCTCGCGCGACCCCTTTTTTTGTTTTCCCTTTTTTGCATTGGACAAAGGGAGCGAAGGCTCGGATTGGCACATTATTACGGTTTTCGCTTGTATTTGTTTGTGTACCTTACTGGATGCCCGTTATTGACTAATGCTGTACATAGCTTTAAATAAACTCTTGAAAATTACGTGACGTGTCCCGTGTTATTGGATTCTTAGCGTGATAAGGACGTCCAAATGGACGGGCCGACCCTTCGTGCCACGGCTTGCGGACGCAAATACCCCAAGCCCTGACACGAACGGTCCGCCGCCGAGATTGACCTGTGTGTGTAATGGTATTACGGCAAGAGTGATCCACCAAATTAAGTAGCAAATTTACTTGCCTAATAGTCACACTCACGCGAAAAATAAAATTTACTAGAAAAAACTTTATCACTCGATACCAACACAGTCAAAATTACCACGCTACAGGATAGGTAGTCCGACGTTAAACATTCCAGGGCCCGTCGGAACCCTGTGGGGGCCACCTAGGCTACAACGAATAAAGTGTTCGGCCAGGAATAAATTCAGTGTAACTCAAATTTTATTTAGTCAACCCAAATTTTCACGCGTTTTCACTTCAAGTCGCGCTTAACAAAACAACTTCCGTTAGGTCAGAATAGGGAATATTGGTTGGACATTATGACCTGTGAGGAGGTTTCGGTGTCAACCTCCCTGGGGGACCTTAGCAATCATGCCAAGATACTAGACACGTGCGCAACCAATCGGGCGGGGTCCGAACACACCCCGTGAAGCGCGCCTGCGGCCTGCTAAGCTCCGTAACTTCTTGGGTCTGACTAAGAGAAGTGACTAAATTGCAAAACTTAGGGTCCACCCTTGAGGTTATGATAGCCAGGGTCGTATGGGCATGGTGTTAGGAAGTTGCGCCATGCAGCTGCGTCACCGTTAGTACATAGTTGGGGGCCACGCCGTGAGGCGTCCAAAATTTCGGTCAACCCCTCGACGTGAGTTTAAATTTTTCGTCCAATCCATACGCCGTGAGCGGCATCTAAAATTTCGCTTAACCCCAAAATGTGAGTTTAAAATTTTCGCCCATCCCATGCACCGGAGGCACTCATTATGTTTGGTGATTGTATCGATTGCGACAGTTTGTGGCACTTTTGGGATTTTACATGTTTCACATACTGTACACCAACTGTTGGTAGACCCGAATTTTATATCTTCATGGATCCCTCGCAGCCCCGCCGCGTCAGGACGGGCACTAGTGTCTTTCTGAGAATGGTTTATGTTTGTATTAGGACTCTTATAATGTTGATGCACGTTGGTTGTTTTGTGACTTTATATACGCTCACTCACTTGTGGCTCGCTGCATTCGGCATTTTGTGGACTCGTATGCTTTTCCGACCGATAGTGCGACCTGTAGTCTCACTGTGCGTGCTGTTACCCGTCTATACGTGGATCGGCGGGCATTGTTTCAGGAATCAATTGCTTGCGTTGTAATTAACCTGCTTAACTAACTAACTAGTTTCTAACTAATATCAGCGTATATTTAATTTGCCATTTGTAATTGCTGTGGAATTTGCCTGCTTAGTACCGGTATTACTCCATTTGACTTATTCGGACGCATTACCTCCGTCACGACGTTTGACTGTTTGACAATCGGCACGTCGACTGTGTACTCTAGTGTACGGGGACCTCGGACGCTGCAACGTACAAACTCTCTGACAATCGTTCGTGCGGACTAGTCGATTTAGTTGACTGTATTCGTTGGTGATCCGTCACATTGCCACATTGAACAAGTTGGAGCGTGGAATATTACCGTACGGACGTCAACGCATTTCGATAACCGTTGCTCAACCGTGTCGCTGGACCCGCTGGTGCCGCCAACCGTTCGCTTCAGCCGTTCAGTGGATCTTCGCGCGTCGCTCTGTCGGAACATTGGCATTCGGACAATTGATCGTAGGCGTGTTGGGTCGAATTTTGGACATTCCGGCGAGAAGACAGTTGAACGTTAACGATTGGACATTGTAACTACTACCTTATTTTGCGTTAATTTCATAAGTTTTTGCGTATCTTTTGTAGTAACCTAATTTTTGTAACGCTATACTTTCAAGTAGTGTCTGGTATTTTGTACTGTTGTTGTGCGCAAGAGTTAGGCCTGCTTCTGTCAACCTGTTGACTGGTACTGTTTACTGGTTTGCTTATTGGGACCGTTGAGTTTCTTACAGTAGCAGTCCCGTACGAATCGTTTATTCACTGCTGTTTTAACCTAGTGCGCGTAAGGAGTCAGTTGTAACCCAAGATTCGACTATAAGATAACACTGATAGTGTTCGTTGCCTTACTAAGCCTTATTGTACTCGAATAGCTGTCTCAAATCAACACTGACACCTGGACCGACTTTATATACTCCGATACCGAAGGAAGACAATCGAGCAAATGGATTCCAACATTAACCATAACGGATACTTGGAAACCAACGACTTTCTAGGTTGGACTGACGGACCCATGGAGGATGACTTACGCGCCAGGCCGCGACGGGCCGTTGGCACCGGTGAGCGACCGCTCACTCCCCCGCCCCGACCGCCTGGACAATCGCGGCGAGGAGAATCCTCCGAGTCGCCTGGACTGGACACAAATACCGCTAACGCTATCCTGCACCACCTGACTACCCAACCGGCTGGTCCTCCAATGATCCCATTGAGAGACATGCCGACTTTTGATGGGAAACCGGGAGGCCAGGACTTTGAGGACTGGGTTCGAATGTATAACCGCCTCGCCAACGCCAATGGTTGGGATGATCGTCGAAAATTAATTTGTGTTCCAGCACTCTTGCGTGGACCGGGAAGGGAGGCCTTCGAGGGCCTTCCACCGGGAAAACGCCAAAGTTTTCTAGGACTAGTAGCTAACTTGCGCTTTTTATTCTCGTCATCTCGCCGTCCAGAGAAATCACTGTCAGGACTGTGTACTAGACAACAAGGAGCAAATGAGCCAGTAGCAATGTACGGATTGGAATTGCAGAAGTTGTGTGATCGCGCTTTTCCCGATATGGAAGATGAGCAGCGGGACACCATGCTTCGGATGTTTTTCCAAAGAGGCTTGCGACCTGAGGTGCGTAGGCAGGTTCTCAACCAGATCCATGAGTGCGAGACGTTTCGGGATACCGTGGGTGTTGCTAAGCGATACGAAGACGCCAGCGCTGCGTGCCCTGAACCAGACGCACCGGTTGCTAGTAAGCCTCGAGCTAAAACGGTAAACTCTTTACTTGAGGAAGGAGGTGAAGGCCTGATCACACAGCTTCAAAACATGATGGAGGAGCATCGTGAAGCGAACAATAGTAATAGCGACACTATAAGTCGGTTGCTGGATGTAATTGATAAAAGGGCCGAGAACCCGCGCTAGCTTAACGCCCTCGCGCCGCCGTTTGTGCCTGGCTCACCTGCTGCACCACCGTATTTGCCGATGCCGCATATTACTTGCTATCGCTGCGGAGAACCAGGACACGTTATGCGCGAATGCCCGCGTAACGTGCGCTATCCGCCTGCCGCCGTGAATGGCGCACTGCGCAATATCGAGCCAGCCCCAGCCTACGCATCAGGAGCCGCGCGCCGAGAGCCAGGGCCGCAAGGACTGAGAAATGGTGTGGGTGCATACCCACGAAACGATAACTATAGTGCGGGCCGAGGAGGCCCACCGCCACAGTTTCGGCGAGCCGAAAACGGAAATGGATATCGGAACAATTCCGGGTGGAACAATCCGCCCAATGCTGGAATGCGACCGAGCGGACCGAACCAGACGGGACCGCCATATGGCCGCCCACCGCAAGGATTCGCTGGTAATAATCGCGGGAACGGAGAGTATGTTGCCAACCGCCCAGCCGATAACTATAACAACCGGCCGGTTCAGGCCTACGGATATCAACGGGCCCAAAGCGAACGACCCCCTCCTAATAGAGGCATGGGGCCCCAGCAGCCGCAGTCTGGTCGGTCTTATTCTCGGGACGACTACAACTGGAACAGTGGCGCTGTACCGCGTCGGCGATACCAGTTAAATTGCAGCGCATCGCAAGGTAATGGAAATAGGGAACCAAGCCCACCTACCACCCATCGATTAGAGGTACTCAGTCGCGAGCTCGGTATGATTCAGGGCAAACTAGGACATAATGAAGCGACTGGACGGGTGAACGCTATTGCGACTACTGACGAACCATTGTACGACGATGACGGATACTTGATAAACAGACACGATGACTTGGACGATTTTGAGATGATGGAAGGACTAGTTGAGAGACACCTGAACATGATCACGTCCACTTCGTGGGCTGATGCCGCGCGTCTTCCACGGAGCCGTGATCTAGTTCAGGGTATGGACAGCCCCGGACTTATGGAATTGGGCCCGAGGGACATGGACGACGAACTGCACGGTGATGAGTCTAACGGCACTGTATATAATAAAGAAAACACAAAATACCAAAAAGAGGGATGCTTGGGAGAGGGACTGTCTATGTTATGTGTGGACGCACCTAGCGCGGGTGTTGATCCACGTGTATATATATCCGTGAGCGAAGAAATTGGCGAACAGCGAGGCGAGCGACAGATCGATCAATCGAACTATCCGGCCCTGCGAGGGCTCGGAACGAACGAACGGACTTTAACCGCAGCGAAGGATAGTGATGGTAGTATGGAAATATGCGAAGAAATGGAAGATGGTTGTGTTCAAAATTAAAGGTTGAGAGATTATAAAGGAAATGTTGATTTTATAACCGGCACTCCCCAGGGAATCACCTCAAGGGGGAATTCCGGGACCCCCAGCTCTTTGGAGATGACTGCAGAGATTGTGGATGAGATGATGTTGTTGTATTTGAAGAGCCATTGATATTATTTTCCTCTTCTGTGGCTGGCCATCCGTGTGTTGAGAGTGTTGGTGTTGATGATTCCGGCAGGGAAGCCGATGATATTGATATGGCTCGGGAAGAATTGGACTTATTCGGGTCGCCGTGTGAGGCACCCATGGAGTTTTTAGAGGTCGACGGACGACCAGGAACGAGGGAGGTTAGGTCGGATGATGATGGCGCCTCATTAAGGCCGCCTAGCCCTAGTTCCGTTCTAAATTATAGGTCGTATGATGTAGTATGTGGGCCGGACCGCCGCGCGGTTCGTCCCTTGTGTGATGATGAGAATTGCGTGTCGTATGAGTGTATTGATTTGCCTAAGTTAGGACGAGCTTGTAGCCTTAGTGAATTGTCGGAAGATAATAATGGAAGTGATGTTGATGTAATTGAATGCTACTTCGAGCCGGCGAAGTATGCTACTGATGGACTTGAGGTGACTTTCCCGACCTCATTGGCAAGGGGTTCCACGGTCATTGGGTCCTTCCTTGATGCTGACCGGGGCCGCCCTTGTCACCCGTACCCAAGCCGAGGTAGCGACGGGTTCGCGGCCGATTGCGCCGATGAAGCGGGTATGATCGTTGGGGCTGAAAGTATTGCCCGGGGTCTGCCCAGGTACGGGGATGTAGATGGCAGGGTGGCAAATAAAGACTGTCCATCGCATTGTGAGGCTTCCGTCGCGCCCACCGTCGTTGAAGCGCGCAACAAACGTTACTTTCAATGAGCTAAGTTTTTTCAATGAATCTTGTGTTGAAGTCAGCGTGAAGGATAGCGCTGAGTGTGTTGAATTTGTTGAATCGGGTGAATTGAAGTAGTCGGGTGAACTCCTTTTTGAACGAAGCGGATCCGCGGCGAGCGATGCGAACTATGTTAGCGAAGCGAAAATATGTAATCTAAATCGGGGTACCCCACAGGAATGTGTTAATGACGGAAATGATCTAGAGGATGAGTTTAAATACGGCGTGACTATCGCGCCAGAGGAGCCTGAGGATAGTTGCGACGAGCGCAGTGATGACGAGATGGATGAGGAACGTATGCTGGAGGATGAAGAATTTTGAGCCAATTGGGCGGATCCGAATGCCGACTGGTACCGACGCGAACCCAGCCCTGACGCACGAGAGTGGCATAGTGAGGGGGTGTGGGAAGTGCGTCGCGAACACAACAACGAACTACCGCGTGCACCATCAGATGATGGCATTGATTTAAGCTTGCGAGCCAGTCAATTGTCTATCCATTCTGAGGAAGGAGATGGTGCTGTCGGAGAAAGCGATCTGAGTGAGAGCAGCGATCGTGGCAGTATCGCTACGGGAAGTGTGCAAGAGATAAGTTCGGATCCACTGGTTGAGGATGTTCGTGGAGACCCTATCGAAGGGACGCCTTGTATGCGCCCGGGTAATTTAGGTAGCTCCACTGATACGTTGGCCGACATTTCCAGCGATATATTGGGACCCGTCGAAGAGGTGCCTAGTATGCCCTCGAGTAATTCGGGCAACCCAAGTGAAACATGTACGACCACTGAGGAATCCGTCGAAGGGACACCATGTATGTCCCCGGGTAATTCGGAAGAGTCAGTGAGTGTAATTAGTGAGGACTCGGACACGTGTATGGGACAAGAGAATCTACGTAACTTTGTACGAGAAGCTAACGATGGACGTGTACATCAACTTGACGAACGATTACTGGACATGTCTGGACTTTGTCTTCCTAATAATACGCCGATAGAACTTGGACGAGTTAGAGCGATGACGGACGAGGAACGTAACCGAATTCTCGGGACTGACACAATGTTCACTACATCTGCGGACCATACCGAGACCGTAGCTTATCAATTCCCTCGCATCGAATTGACTGAGGATGCGCGTAACGAGTCAGCTGAGGGACTTATACCAATTAACTTTAGGGCTAATGAAAGCAATGCTGACTTCGGACAACCGTTGGCATTGCAACCGCAAGCTCTCTTTTATCGGAGAGTAATAATCGTAATGGAACAACTGAACAATTTAAGCCGACTTTTCGAGCTCCGCTTTGAGGTTAGCACGCGCCCCACCCTACAGCGGGACGCTGTCATGCTAAGCAGTATACTAGGTATGGCTTCTCCAATTGGGCACTGCATGACGGGAATGTATCTCGGCCCCGTAACTCTTGCTTCGTTGGAATCTTTCATAGAACTGGTGGGCCAATGCGTGAATGGCCACACGCTCCAACAGGTTATTGAAAGAGAATACGAGGTAGAGTTGAATCGGGATCCGGTATGCCGCCAGTGCCAGGAACGCCATACAAAAGATTCACGGGATATAGGTTTAAGCTGCTATTTTTTCGGTCAACGAGGAAGGTGGACTTATGACGGTACGCTGAGTACTGCGTGCGCGTCCATCCTTCCGGATGGATACATTGCACCTCATTGGACTTTCTATGTCGGAATTCAGTCAGCCAGAATGAAGAAAACTTTTCGCGAGGCGAACCTCGAGTTACAGGATCTCTTGTGCGAGGCGCCTTATTTGATCGAATTCATTTATCGGAACCAAAACACACGCGGCGTTCCGATCAACTCCTTTGTCGACCAAGCAATGAGCAATATGGAGTTTGACGACGAGACCCATCGACTTGCTCGACTAGTACTGCTAAGCGCACGCTTGAGACTTTTGCGGCGCCCCGACATTGCTGGCTTGCTTGAGACAGAAGGAGACACGTCAGTTGGATTACAGTTGGGCAGGGACCGCTTAATTTCGAAACTATGCTTGTTTCCGGACGATGACACCAACTGTTCCGTCCCGAATTTGGACGAACAATTAACCACCGCGCTAGCCGCTTACCTCGACTCATCTGACGAAGAGTCGGAGGATGACACCAATAGCGACTCCGCCCAGCAAGAAGACCTAACTGAGTCGAGTGACACGGAAACGAGTGACGGGGAGACTGGAAACGACCACACGGGACAAGCTGCGCATAACAAGATCATGAGGGAACCTAATCAAAATGAGGTACGTCCCTCTTCACCGAGCCTTGGCAATGGCCTCGGCCATCCTTCAGGTATGTGGAGGGTATGTACAATTCTGTTGTTACTTTGGCTCTCAGCGCTTAGCTCAACACGCGCAACGCTTTCGCCATTTAGCGACTCAATCTCGCGTTTAGGTGCTTTTGTCAATCGTCAGGTGGGAGTGGTCATCGAGCCACAGGGTTTGGTGGTCACCTCTGACCAGACAACGCATTTGCCAGTGGTATTGCAGTTATCACTTCGCGATTGGGAACGTAAGTCCGATCCGTATGTGAGTAAGTTCTGTCCGCCTTATGAAGCGAACGGATCATGTCGCGCTGACTGCTGCCGGAAGGTTAACTGCACCGAATATCCACAGCTCCATGAGACTCTAAGCGCTTTGGAACGTGAACTTGATGACGCTTATCATGGCGTACTGGACACCAACTATTATTGGCTACTTGTGCATTCTTTTTGCGTCGCGAACGAGCAGTTGTGTGATCTCACGCATAAAAGGGAGAAGCGCTTTGCCAGCTTAATTGCCGCCGCTGCGGGTGCCGTCTCAGGTTTCTTGGGCCTGGGAATGGCTTTTTCTAATGGAGTACACATCAACAATATTCGCCAACAGGTAACTGTCCTCGAGAAATACATGCGTGAGACAAACGATGTCTCATTTCGAAACACTAAAGCCATAAGGCAACTGACCCGAGCAAATGAGGACATTTACGCATTCCTGCACCATAGCATGCAAGAGGTAGTCTCCATGATCGAACAGGTCAGGTGCGCCGATCAGAAATAGATCGCACACGTACACCACCAGCTAATAGATCACATCCTTCGAGCCAATATGCGCTCGTCGGTACAGGCTATAATGGAATCTATGCTTAACGGCGAATTATCTCCCGCCGTTATTGATGTCGCCAATGCGCAATGATGTCCGACCATATTTTCGGATCTATAACACCGGCTGGAACGCACCTGCCACGCTGACGCAGCTGAGACTGCCGCTACCTCAATATGCCGCCCGCTTAGTGCACATTCGCTTCGAATCACTAAATCTGGGAGCATGCAAGCAAAGACCAGGAATCGCTTTTTGTGAACCACACGCGCTGATAACCGACCATAGCACCAACTGTTTAGAATGGATTATTGCAGGTGAACATGTGCCTGAGACCATTAAACATACATGCAGCAACCGCTCCCTGATAGGTCCACTTGCCAATGACACGTCTGTACACACGACTATACAAGGCGTATTAATTCGTACTAATGAAGCTGAGGTTATTTTGACAAATCGGAGACAACTAGCTCACGTTACGTTGGGTAAGCCAATAAAAGTACCGCCAAATGGAGTTTTGTGGTTCCCACACGGAAACTACACTCAGTTGGTTGTAGGGTCAATAGTGCTCACTAGCATGTTGAAACCCGAGAAGATTACAATAAAATTTGGACCGAACCTTACTATTGACCGGCTATCCGGTATCAAACTAAGACCTTTGACGTGGGACTCACTCGACAACGCCAAGGCTATCAATTTGCGGGTTGCGCAGATAGCTAAAGATCAAGTACGGAGCGTGGTTAATCTCCCCGCCGTGGAATACACGGGATTCTTGCCCTACTTCCTCATCACCGTCGTAGTAGGACTGATCAGTCTGATTTACTTCATGACTAAATGCAAGGTTCCACCTAAATATGGATACTACATTCCCCGATGGTTACCATGTCGTGGACGACTAATTAGGACCGATAGTAAGTCTAAGAGAGCAATCCGATGGATTAGAGCAAAACATCGAGTACCGAGTGCCCCACCTGCGGAAGACGACTTCACTCATACAGACAGAACTTCGCCGACTGAGGTCACGGTTGGGCCTTCGGTAACGCCGCGCGTGTCCGCTCCGTCCAGCCGTGCCCCACGTCGTTCGAATAGACTATTAACATCACGTAACTCTTCCGAGGAAGAGCTTGTTTTCATCGAGGACGACGAACTATTTGCCGCCCCCACTCGTGACTCACGCCGTGTACCTCGTCAAGGTATGTTCACTAGACAACTAAACACCATGAACGCAGGTAACACTCACTGCTCATAAATGCAACCATACTTGGCACCCCAGTCATGACACTTGTAGACACTGGGGACGATGTTTCAATCATGTCCCAAGCCCTAGCTGCCCGTTTAGGACTGGTTCCTCGCGACACGAACACCACCCGTATAGTATCGGCTACGCAACAAGAGTTGACAATCAGCGGAGTAGTAAAAGCGCCGATCACAATAGGATCGTTAAGTACACCGTGCGACTTTCAGGTAACGACAGACACTCCGTACGAATGCATCTTAGGTACCGACTTCATGACATTACTACCATATGTCGCCATAAACTTCAAAGACTGCTGCCTGGACCTATCTAACGGAACTGAAAACTGCTCGGCATCTTTCGCCGACCAAGGAGATTATAGACCCCAGTCATCGACGTGGTAACCAGGAAATACACTCAAGTACCACCAAACACAGAGTTATTTATCAACGCCATTCCGGAAATCACCCAACCACCGACCGGCCAAGCTTTATTTGTGCCTGACCCCTTTATCAGGGACGTTGCTATCGCCCACTCCCTGGTACTTATTGGCCAACGCATGATCCCAATAGCACTGATGAACTTTGGAAACTTTCCCGTTGCTATACATGCTGGACAAACAATAGGACATATCGAGATGCTTGATGACAATGAGGTCGAGTTCCTATATGACAGTAACAAGCGTTTGTTACAACTTGACCCTCCAAGACGCACTAAGCAATGCAACAACATCGACGTTACACGAGACAACGTTGTCCAAATTATAAGCGAACAAAAGAAGACAATCGACACGGAACGATCCATACAAGTCTTGAGCAAAATTGACTTTGGACAAACGACCCTAAACCCTTTCGAACTGAAACAATTGAAAACGACTATCTCTGAGAACGCAGATATATTTATGCGGCGTTCACGTTATAATGTCCCCGCTGTTTGGAACTTTTGACCCCCTGTAGTCGCGACCCTACCGTATAGACAGTCAGGATGACACCCATACTGTAAATCAAATGCCGAGGGTGTACGACACACCCTTAGCTACTAAATTTTTTCTAGACAGTGTCGTACACACCCTTAGCTACCAATTTGGCGCGAATTAACTATAACGGACACCGTCTGTAGCGAATGCGGTTTATTAGTCAACTGTCCTGTGGAGTTTTTCCTAAATTCTCGATATTTGTATCTAGCCCATATGAACATTGCTCAAATAATTCCGAACAGTGTCAATAAAACTGCCAGAAGACACGGTGTGCCTGACACTGTCGGCAAGCGATAATACGCGTAACTAGCTACCGCTGAAAAAATTTATTAAAAACATGGGGGTGTCTAAGACACCCTGTTGTCAACAGTGTGTCTGACACTGCGTGGGGTACATAGGTTCCAAACGTTGGGGACATTATAACGTGCACGCCGCATTAGTGTACACCCGTTTGATCTAGGCAGATGTGGTGTGCACCAGCACAGGATCGTTACTGGACACGCAAGGCCCATTAAACAGGTACCCTATCGCCTAGCACATTCATTAACTTGCGTGAGGAACTAAACAATATGGTAGAAGCAGGCCTAATAACGCCATCAGATTCACCTTGGGGTTCTCCCATAGTGTACGTCACCAAAAGTGATGGTACATTACGTTTGTGCGTCGACATCCGTAAACTTAATGTGGTCGCCGAACGTGACTTATACCCATTACCCCGTATAGACGACATATTAGGTTGTCTCAGAAACACCAAATTCATGTCCAGTTTAGATCTAAACAAATGTTTCTGGCAATTAGAACTGGACCCTGAGACCAAGGAGAAGACCTCCTTCGTCACTGTCCACGGACAGTATGAATACAACGTTCTGCCATTCGGACTGAATTCTTCACCAGGCGCCTTTCAAAGGTGCATGTCAATTATATTAAAGGGTTTAGAATGGGAACGATACCTCATCTACATAGACGACATATTGGTCTTTTCACCCACATTTGAATAACACCTAGCAGACTTGATAACCGTATTTGATAGGTTCCGTAAGGCCAACCTCAAATTAAAACCCTCCAAATGTCAGTTCGGACAGAAACAATTAAATTACCTCGGACACATCATCAGTTCAGAGGGCGTTAAACCCGACCCTGAGAAAACGGCCGCAATAGACAATTACAAACGACCGGAGACCCTCAAACAATTGCAGAGTTTCCTCGGACTTGTGGGATACTATCACAAATTTATACCACACTACTCTGAGATCTGTGAACCACTCAACGCACTTCGACGAAAGGACAGCGAATTTAAATGGACACCGCAATGCGAGGAAGCATTCGGGAAACTGCGTAAGGCATTGGTATAAGAACCATTACTCGTATATCCGGACTTTTCTAAACCTTTCATACTCCAAACGGACGCTTCTGGATATGCCCTAGGAGCTGTACTTTCACAAAAGACCGACAAGGGGACATTGCCTATCGCCTACGCGAGCAAGTCGCTCGTGGACTATCAGCGCCGGTATCCTGCCATAGAGACTGAGGCTCTTGCCATACGATGAGCTGCCTTACATTTCCGACACTACCTACTGGGACACGAATTTCATGTCGAAACTGACCATAAGCCACTTAAGGCACTATTCGAGCGACCACCGCGAAATTCGCGACTAGCTCAATGGCGCAACGAACTACTAATGGAATTCGGTGGTTTCAACATCGAATATCGACCCGGTAAGGCCAATGCCAACGCCGATGGACTTTCACGCGACCCTCGACATGACGTGGAATTTTCTTATTCCTCGGACGAAGCAGAGCAGGACGAACAGGACCATCCTCGAATGGTTGCTGTAGCTGTCAAAGGACAGGATCGTGGTAAGGGCAAAGCTCCAGCTAAACCGCCCCGTCGATTTCCCACCGAAGAAGTTTGGAAACGACTTACTCGACAACTCATGGGACTTCCACCGGACGCTCCTGTTACTCTACCACCCGAGTACGTTCGGGAACGCTTCTATCGTATGTTCGAAGGACCTGGTTATGATCCTCTACCCGATCCACACGTTTCATCTTCTGTGGAGATGTAGACGACCCCTGGCCCGAAGGAATTGAGGTACCCTGGAGACGGCGACTGCCCCAGGGCCGCCAGAATCCACTGGTGACCCGACCCACGGACCATCCCCTGCACCTGACCCCTCCGCCAGACCCCCGCAACCTCAGGAACCCCCGACAGCTCCCACACCGCCTGCTCCTTGTGCGGCGAGTGAAAGCTCGACTCTCGCCACGGCTGGTACACCTGAACCCGCTAAACCACAGACGCTACCGACAAATGCCAGACAGAGATATGGAGGTTTGCCGGAAGTAGAGGAATTTGACACATTAATTAAGGTTGCTTTCGCATGCGGACCACTAATACAATTACAACGCCCTGAACAGGTCTATGACACTGGAGAACACATATACTTACCACACTTCCAACAATACGAAGGGAGGAACCTTCTCAATTACTTACCATACATTCAACGCAGAGATACACAATTTGGTCCTATTTGGTGGTATTTGCATACACGACAGTCGCCCGCCCACGAAAAGACAGCGACCGCCCTCAAACTGGAAGCCCACCATTACAGGCTCTTCCCCGACACTGCTATTTTATACTTACATCCCATCATGCCAAACGACCATAGACCTAAACTATGCGTACCTAGACTACTCATACGACAAATACTCAAACACGAACACGACACATTATTCGGTGGACACCCTGGTCGAGATCGACTACTGAGTAAACTTAAACAATTCTACTACTGGGAAACCATGGGTAAGGACGTGGACGAATATGTAAAGAGGTGCGTACTCTGCCAGCGATCACGCAATCTACCACAAAATGTTCGAGCCGCGCTCGGAGAAAGCCCGCTGGCTAGCGCACCCATGCACCGCATGTTTGTCGACATATTAGACACTCCGGTACTTTCCCGAAACGGAAACAGGTACGTAATTGCTTTTATCGACCAGTTCACGAAACGAGTAATCGCCGCTGCTCTACCGGACCAAACCGCTAAGAGTGTAGCCAAGGTCTTCGTCGAAGACGAGGTGTGCCGCTACGGCGCACCCGAAGAGCTAGTCTCGGATCGAGACGGATGTTTCGTCTCGGAAGTAATGGAAGCCTTGTGCGCTAGACTGCATACACTTAAGCGCGAAACCTTAAGCTACAATCCGAAGGCAAATGGAGAAATCGAACGCTTTAACCGTACACTATTATTTCTGTTGAGAGTAGCATTACCCGAAAAAGACCATACTACGTGGGATGAAGTTCTGCCATAATGTATTATGTCTTACAATTCAGCCGTACATGCCTCCACGCACTACCCACCATTCATGCTTATGCACGGATTCCAACCTCGAGTACCGGGTGGAATCGAAACACAAACTGATTCGGGACGTTACCCCGGAGCAGAAACATATCGCGCCAATGTGCAGCGGTGGTTAGCTACCATTAGGGATCGAGCCTATCGATCCATGCAATCCGCTCGGGAATACCGAAAACGGTATTACAATCGCAAGATCAAGGTCCTGGACTACCGTGTTAATGACCATGTATGGGTCTATCGATACTACACGACACCAGGACTATCGCGCAAACTAGAACGTAGGTGGTGTGGACCATATCAGATCACTAAAATAATGCCGCCTTGCAATTGCGTTAAACTCCCCGGACAACCAAATGCGTCCGATCACGTCGTTCACATAAATCGCACCAAACCATGCTACCGCCCGCTAAGTAGCTTCCCCGACATGGCTGATTTACTCAAAGCAGTCCATCCCGCATACATTGAGGCTGCCCTTCAGGAACCCGGAGAAACTATCCTCGCTGACAAATATTTCGCCAGGGAATTACAGGCTGCAGACCCCGAAGCAGTAGACCGGTTGCGCCAGGAGATTGATGGTGCATCCGACGTCGCTAGTGTAGAGATTGGAGAACCTAACTTAGAGTACACGCAAGCTCAGGCAGACATACACCGCGCCGCAGTAGAACAGCTGACCATTCAGGCTCAAGGCTCCTCCGGAGCCCCGCAACAAAACAGACTCCCTCTTTGTGACCCCGACAGAACCCCAGACACCGAATGGCCCGCTATATCGCAGGAACTCGCCACCCTAGACCCCGCTAAGTTACCTAACGCACTTGACAAACCCCCTGGCACCTTCTCGCCTGAGTTCGGACAACACACTGCCCCAGTAACCCTACGAGAACAGGACCGAGCCGTTCGGACTGATGAGCCCACCAGGCCTCTAAGGGTGAAACGCTCAGACAACGGTCGTGCACTACGACCATTCAACGTTAACGACCTAGGCCTCGTGGAATTACTCGCTTCACAGGACCCGGACGAACACTCACCCCACACTCCAGAACAAGCTACATCTCCAACGTCAGTCGTTGAACATGCTGTCCAAACCTCGCCACTTACGCCCGCCCAACGTCGAGCCGCGATCGCCACCCAGACATCCCGCAGCCCTCAAACACAACGCTTAGCGACTGAAGCCGATAAGCCACCGGCGCAATACCCTATCCATCGCGAACCTGCAGCATCTTACGAACAACCATATCCCATACCTCGTCAGGCGTACTCCGCCCCACCTATACCGCTTCCACACACTCCCCTAATGCCACTGGGATTCAAAGCCACAATAGAGGACTACGTCCCGGACGAATGGCTCACACCATATTACACCCCTCCAAGACCACAACCCGCGCAATTCGCCCCAGCAACCAGCCAACCTCCACCGGAACCCGCTCCAACACCAAAACCTAAGCCTAAACCGAGACGAAAGCAAGTCCAGCCTCCTACACCGACTAATGAACCAGTATCATCCGTAAGCTCAGAGACCATGTCACCTGAAACCATCGCTTCCCCGACACCACCCCAATGATGGAAAATCCCTCCCCTATTGTCACCCTTGCAGGAACGAGGAACTAAGCGCCCAAAAGTACCATCCTTTGGTCGCTGGACCATCCAGAGACAAAATGAACTAGCACAGTGGGAATGGGAAATGCAGGAAATAAGAAGGAAGAGAGAGGAAGCCGCTCGCGCCCGAGGAGAAATACAGGACGCAACTGAACTAATGGAGTACATAAGAGGATCTCCCGTACAATACATCTCCTCGGAAGACCAAATAGCTGCCGACGGGATTGTAGCGGAATTCATTGAAAGTTTAGCTCGACAACGAGAAGCAAATAAGCAGAGCGCAAGTAAACAGGGCCGACCTTCTGAGTCCTCGGAAGGCGGTCGACCGAAACGACTGCGACCACGAACTACAGACAAGGACGATGAAACAATATCAACCATTGGCGAATCAACCAAAGGCTCCTCTACCGGGAGGAAGGGAAGGGTGCCGCCGCGCAGCGCTCCCTCCACCCTCAAAGGAGTTCTAACTCAACCATCACGCGCCAAACCACGTAGACAAACCCCAGCTAGAGCCCAATCACAAGTTAGTTGGGAGGACGAGGAGGATGACATACCTCGTAGTCAACTTTTACCGGGACCCCGCCGGAGGCCCCACTTTGAACTCGACCCTCCAACAGAGGAGAGCGAGGGATCTCCTGAGATGGGACCCTCTGCACATCAAGTCCAAGGGAGGGAAGAACCCCCTCAACCTACTCGCCGACAGCCGCATAGACAAGCTAGGGACCGCTGTCGTTGGTATGAAGAATATATACCACTTGGGGGAGAAGCTCGAGTCCTAATACCACGACTCGACCCCCGGAGTGTGAAGCCCCAGACTATGGAACCAACTCGACGGACCGTACCCCTCGCTCCACCGACTCGGCATCGTGACCCTGTTATGCCGATGGATTATCCATCTGGTAGTGCTCGTGCACGGCACGACATGTTCGAACTATTCAGAGACATCTTTGACGAACAGGACATCGAGGACATGCTATCCGCACATCCGGACTTGGAACCTGACGAGGACAGTGGACAACGACAGTTACGACCTGAAGATATCGGATTGGAGGTGGTCCGACCACCTAGACAACCGCCTCGCGAGACACGGTTGTAGCGTTTAAATCACTCAAGAAACAATACCCCGAAAACTCGAGCTCCCGCTACCAATCTCCCTCAAGAACCGCCACTAATGGCGATGAATACTATTGCAGGAATCGCCGGATCAAACCATTCAAACAACATGGAACAAATTCCACAACCTCGTGTGCCGCACTACACCATCAACTATGGTGCTCCAATCGAAACGTTCCTGTCCAAAGGCACACACTGGCCGGAACTCTCAAACATGGTTCCGCTAGGCCAAACCGTCACCCAATATCCCATCGAATATGCCTCGACGGAGCCAGGATACCAGCTCCTCGTCACCTATTTATTCGACGAGGAACAGGCAAAACAGGACATTTCGGACCTGAAGATGGGAGCTCGAAACATCAAAGCCATCTCCCGCCGGAACAAACAAAAGTTCCTGGACCCAGAAACAACCGAGCGCTTCCGCCCAGTACTCCCTCACCTTATGTGGACGGTGCTCCTGGAGAAGTTCAAAATTCCTCGGTTCAGGGACGCCCTACTCGCCACTGGACACGCACAATTGCTCGAGGCAAATAGGTCCGACTCTTTTTGGGGAATCGGCCTAGGGCCGGAAGACATCACCTTCGGCAAGCGACCGCGCCCCTGCCATAATGTTATGAGTCGCCTATTGGAGGAAGTTCGATCCTTCCTCCGCCATAACGTCGCCTCCTGGCCAACTGTCTTGATTTTGGGCGACTCATTGCCACTATGCAATTCTTAGTCCGATTGGCAACGTGCATCGCCACGCCACAAATCAAGACAATCATGATCCTCGGCGGATATAAAGCGGCCTTACGATCGAAGCCGCACGAAGGTCGTTTGCTGGATACACCCAGTAAGGTCATGCGTCGAGTGCGCCGATATATATGCTCATTCGACTACCTTCTTAGCGATGGAGCCCGAGCAATTATCGCCCCGCCCCCGCCACATTGGGACATCGGACAGGACAATACTGTCAATTGGCACGACGAGTTTACCAAGATATTTCAGGACATTAAATAGCAATTCCCCGACAGGATGCAGAGGTCGTCGATGCCCGACTACCCACCCGAACTGAACGAATCGGGAGCGTGGAGAAATATTACGGACAGTGCCGAAGTTGCAGAGCCACACATTACCGAACCCTATCTCGGATATTTCCATACCTGGATTCAACAGAGCCTAGCAGCCAACAAGTGGGAATAGAATAAGGGGTAGGGAATTCCAACAGGACAATATGAGTACTGGCTATTTAAGAACTCGAATGCCGAAACCGCCGGTAAACCCGGACTGGGTGTACCATATAATGACGTTATGATGCTGATAATGTATGCCGTAGTTAACCACTTGTTTTGCAGTAACTTGTTTATGCATAATTTGACCATGGCACCATGGCAGGAAATTGCACCAAACGATTTGGATCATTTCACAAAATTCTTTGAAAACCTAGTAAAAAAGTCCTTCTTGTCCTTTATAAAATATAAGAGGAGGACCTTTCAGGTGTAGAAATTGCTAGGATATAAGGAGGACTCGTCGGAAACGTGGCTAAATTTGCACCGAATAACATATTTTAAGCAACTTTCCAAAAGCAACCAACTTTAAAAGTTAGTAGGCCAGGACCACGATGTGCGACTAGGACCAACGATGGTCAATAAGATACTTCGACAATAACGTTAAGTAAACTAGGAAACCGGGATTTTCAAGTACCATCATATTATCTGTACATATGCACTAATTTATTTTTGGGTCGTAGAATATAGTTTTATCATCCGGTAAGAGTCGCATACGGTCCTTTTTGAAAGGTGTCTTGGTCGTCGAAGACCCCATTATAGGCGCAAACTTTTATTATCGGGACAACAGAGGAAATTGTTTCCAACCCGAATAATTAAGTCTGAAAATTTCCATTTAAAAATATAAGAGATGTAACAGGCCCGTTCCGGCCCGTTACGTGTGTTTTACAGGGTTTCAATGTCGAAATGGCCTAAACGCGTCTCAAATCGAACCAGATAGAGGTTACGGGGATAAGGTTCTCACGTGTTGCCTGGTGTCATGACTATCGTTAATTGCTTTGTTTGTCATCGATATATTTGCCTTGTTTGTCGTTGATATGTTTTGTTGATGGTATGATTTTCGGCCATTGCATGTTTATACTTTATCATCGGGTGTCATGTCGGACGAGTTCAACCAGACAAGTGGAATGTTTGATTAGGGTGAAGGTACGAATATAGAAAAAATAGAAAAGAGTGTCTAACTGGCACTGAGATGTGAGATCTGAACGGAAATCGACTGCTTCCCCATTTCCCTATTGGAAATTCAAAATTTAGACCGTCCGGGAATAGGAGGCCTTTGACAATTTAGTTGGTCGGAAAGTAATCAAACCAGGACTATCAACTTTAGCAGGTTCAAGCTAACTATAGCTTAATGGTCGCAAAAGTAAGCAGAAATCAAGGGTTACGGTAGCTTCCGATTATTCGGAAATGATGGACCACGGGCCTGTTTATCGGCCCGTAACTGTCCAACGGTTCAGATTTACCGAAAATGTCCCGAGTACTTTTCGGTAGAGAATTTTTCGAGCTTTCGAATGAGCTCGAAACTTCGCAAATTGCTGGAGGATTTCCTGAGATATTCTGGGGGCGAACAGGTGAACATTCAATTAACAGCCAATACTTACGCTAGGTTTGGCTGGAGACCATGGTTCCGAGTGGACATAACCTAGGCTTATATGGAAATATAGTTATGCATATATATGTGTGCTGCGTGACCTTCGTGACTCGGCGTGTCTATTTTCCCGCCCCACCGTATCAAAACCTTTTAAAGCATCCTTTGACGCCCTAAATTGCTTGACCACCATACTAACAACTGGTCTTTCTGGTTACCATCGGATCAGCGATTGAAAGTATGCGTGTTTCCAAGCAGTCTACCCATCTAGCCATCGGACGAGGCCACGCGGGTCTCGACCCGCCTAGTCATCCCGCTGCTATAACACTCATTTCCCTGTTTTATACCGCACCACGAAAATTCAACATAAAATTCCGCCCGTTTGTACCAACTCTGTATCTGACCCTCGACCCCAAATAGGCCCATGCGACCCTTCATTCTACTCGCCTGCTCTTGGCGAATACAACGATATCCGGCGGGTCTTTGTCCGACCTCTCGTTAGCCCGTTATAACCTGCCAAAGTGCCCCCAATTTGGCATACCGACTGAAAGTGGGTACAGTCCAACCGAAAATTTAACCCCAACTCAAAAGGAGGCAAAACGCCCCTCATCGCATTCGTCACGTCGAGACATCTTCAGCGATGCCCGGCGGGTCTCCGTCAGTTGCCCCGCTAACCCGGGACGGCCGACAACGTACCCCCACCATTATCGACACTCTCTTTATCAGTCGTAATTTTAGTGCCCCTCTACCCGCTGCCGTTAAGGCAGGGAAATCACCCTCGTTTACGGGGCACGGGCCTGTTTATCGGCCCGTAACTGTCCAACGGTTCAGATTTACCGAAAATGTCCCGAGTACTTTTCGGTAGAGAATTTTTCGGGCTTTCGAATGAGCTCGAAACTTCGCAAATTGCTGGAGGATTTCCTGAGATATTCTGGGGGCGAACAGGTGAACATTCAATTAACAGCCAATACTTACGCTAGGTTTGGCTGGAGACCATGGTTCCGAGTGGACATAACCTAGGCTTATATGGAAATATAGTTATGCATATATATGTGTGCTGCGTGACCTTCGTGACTCGGCGTGTCTATTTTCTATTTTCCCGCCCCACCGTATCAAAACCTTTCTTTTATAGCATCCTTTGATGCCCTAAATTGCTTGACCACCATACTAACGATTGGTTTTTCTAGTAATCATCGGATCAGCGATTAAAAGTAAGCGTGTTTCCAAGTAGTCTACCCATCTAGGCATCTGACGAGGCCAGGCGGGTCTCGACCTGACCCGTTATCCCGCTGTCACATCACTCATTTCCCTGTTTTATACCGCACCACGGAAATTCAACACAAAATTCCATCAGTTTGTACCAACTTCGTACTTTACCCTTGACCACAAATAGCCTCATGCCATTCTACTCGCCTGCTCCTGGCGAGTACAACGATGTCCGGCGAGCCTCCGCCTGACCTCTCGCTAGCTCGCTATGACCCGCCAACGTGCCCCCAATTTGGCATACCGACTGAAAGTGGGTACAGACCAACCAAAAATTTAACCCCAACTCGAAAGTAGGCAAAACGCCCCTCATCGCATTCGCCACGTCGAGACATCTTCAACGATGCCCAGCGGGTCTCCGTCAGTCGCCCCGTTAACCCGGGACTGCCGACAACGTGCCCCCCATTACCGACACTCTCTTTATCAGTCGTGATTTTAGTGCCCCTCTACTCGCTGCCGATAAGGCAGGGAAAACACCCCTCGTTTGTATCGCCTTTCCAAGGCGAGTTCAACGATGCCCGGCGGGCGTCGCTCCGCCCAACCGTTAGAGCGGGACGGCCCGCTGAAACCCTGTATGCTAATACATGTCGGAACCCAAAACTGGGTTCCGACCCGCCACTGCGTCTACCCCCCTCGTGTTTGGTATCATTCGGCCCCGTTCTTCGTCCTGGGACCGAATTTCGCCCCAGCCCCTCGAAATTCCCTCGGGAACCCCCTGTCCCGACTCCCTTCCCGTGCCCTTTCCTTTCTGTTTTTCCTTTTCCTTTTTCACTCTCTCTAACCGACTTCTTCGGTCGGTTGTCGCTGTCGTCGTGGATGTAGTGTGTGTGTGTCGTTGTTGTTGTGGTTGCTGTGTGGTTGGGCTGATGTTGTTGTTGTCGTGGTTCTGCGTGTTTCTAGTGTGAACTTGGGCGACCTTTCTGTCGCTCAGGTCGCCTGTGTGTCTCATGTGTAGTGTGTGTTTATGTGCTCATGAGTAGTGTATGTATATGTGTATGTATATAGGGATATATGTATATATATAGCATATAAGACTATGACAAAAAACAGGACGCGTAGGGACAAGACTTACAAAACGACGCTAAATTAATGAGTTTTACGGACGGACTGGACACATAGGATTAGGAAAGACGGGGGGGGGTAGGTTTAGGGCCCTCCCATGGGCTCCGCGAGTTCCTGAACAGGACCCCGGATAGATAAAAAGGTGCTTAGGAATGTGCTGTGCCCCAGAACATGAAATAAGCTCATTCCTACCTGCGGTTCCCCCCTCCGGGACGTCTAAAGACGTCCTGTCGGGATATTTGAAATTCAGCTAGGAATGCTAGGAATGTTTGGCTTTATCTTGTAAGCCAACATATAAACGTGCAATGTTTGCACGTTTATTCATGGATAGGGCGGTAAAATTTAGCCCCAGATGACCTCTAAATTAGCTTAATTAAGTGATGAATGAGGCAGCTAACTCGCCAAATAGCTGGAATTTGACCTCAAATCGGCGAGTTAGCTGGGGGGAAATTTGATGAATGAGGACAAGAAGACAAAAAAAAGACAGATTCCAGCTTACTCCAAGCATGCTAATACACCAAACTTGGTTTTGAAATTTTAAATCTGACGGGTGATTTAACCGTTTTCGTGGGACATTTGGGGGATAACGACCAATCTAAGTTAGGTAAGAGGTTTAAAAGATCTGAGTAATGGATACTGGATAAGTTTCTGACAAGAATTTGGGAATGCAGATGGGGTAAAATCTGAGATTTTGGGAGAAAACGAGTATTCGGAGGGTTCAAATTTGATGTCGGCGATTTCGATTGAAGCCGACTCTCTCTAAAGGGGACCCAGGGTTTACGATAGCTGTCAAAAATAAAATCTTGGGAATTTTTCGATTGGGCGCCCGGGTTTGAACTCGAAAAAGTGGGCGTTGAAAGAGCTTCTCCGATTGGATAGCGACAAAATCGCTATCTTCCAATATAGTTGAAAATTTTGAGGCGACGACTACCGCGTCGTCTCTTGGAATCAGTTCGACTTCGGCAGCGCGGAGTTCGGTCGACTCTACTGACCGGCTCCGACGCTTAAGTTTTTCTAGTACAGTTTCGTAATGTTTATTCGCTTTCTTGTGCTTTTTGTTCTTCGAGTTTGGAATGGAAATAGGCGACTGGAAGACACACGCGGACATCCTCCGTCTCGCGGAAGGGGACTAGCAGTTGCTCTACCGGACCGAACCTTGTAAGTCAGCTAGTGAACCAGGCGTTTGGGGGTTTATTTTCCCCCAGATCACAATGTAACAGACCATCGAAGTTTACTTAGTTGGAGTACGATTTTAGTTTCGGTAGTTCGACTGGACGCCCGTCAGAGGACGTCTATCTTTACCCACGTTAGTCTGTCACACTTTTACATAGCCTTTTGACAAACCTCCTCTGTCGAGTCCCGTTTTGAGCGCCTCGACGATGCACCAGGAGGTACTGAATTATGACGCGCCAAGGTCGAAATCATTCTGATTCCCCGTGGTCATAGGTAAGGCAAATAGAAATGGACGCTTTTCGTCCATGTTTTACATGATGTGTCGCTCTTGAGTTAGGACTTATGAAATTTTCCTGAGCTGACCACGGTAAAACTTGCCCGGACTATTTATAGGGACAGGCTTGCTTGCTCATTGTTATGGTTTACAAATTTTCAGCTTAGTGGACTGTTCGATGCTCATGCCGCTGCTTGAGCTCAGACCGACGTTGTAGTTAGGGACAGAGGACCAGCCTCTGGGCTTTAGGAAGCCCCTAAAATTTCCGTTTCTCAGGTTGAGCTAAGTAAAT
>JASANE010012640.1:0-16238 GCA_030248225.1 Trileptium ribeirensis
ACGTATTGCTTACGTGGTCAATCTTCTTATTTCTAGAAGAATCAGGCGGTCAGCCGATGCGTGCGCGGTGCTCTTTTTTTAGCGCTGCGGGGTGGGAAACACGAGTCGTTTCTTTGCGCCAAAGGGAGTCCGACGCGTCGGAGGGGAGAGGAGGAAACCACCTCCACCCCAACGAAGGTAACCCTGAGGGGTGGTACTTTATAAGCTTAGAAAAAAGAACAGCTTAGAGCGGGGGTTCGTGTGACGGTAGACCCCCAACTTTAGGCTTAGGTTTAGTATATGTCTCATATAAGGACCATAGCTTAGGCTAAGACAAAGGCTTGGGCTTAGTATATTGAGAACGGCTTAGCCTGCATTTTATTTCCAACCCTTAGGGTTACCTGGAGCATGTATGCTAATAATATAGTATTGCATATAAATAAAAGTTATTATTGTCATCTTCGGCACGTCAACCTCACATGTGTTTAACTCCCTAACAAATGTTTTATCATGAAATTGACAGTATAAAAGCTGAATCGCCGTTTTATCATAGCGTAAAGCTCAAGTTTTGCTTTAAAGACCCTATCGTTAAGCTGCCGTAGCTTAACTAAATTCTAAATAACTAAATTCCAAAGTCGCTCACTGAAAAATCCGCATGACCGTAGCAATACAGATACCGATAAACACGTGAAAGATACATATTTTCTGAACTCCTGAAACACGGGAACAACACTACTGTTTTTTCTAAGGCAACCAAGTTTAGTTCACTATTTGCTCATTAGTTTAGCTCCAGTTTCCTGTATGCCCGAGGAAAAAATACGCGTGTCGAATTCAGAATCCGCACAATATGAACGTGAAAAACGTGATCTAACTACTGGTAGGCTTGCACATCAATGCAGTACCTAGATTTCCATTTGTTTTTTAAACGTTCATCTCTGTCACATGAGTAGCATAGCTTAGTGAGAGGTAGGCGTTTGACCGTTGATCATTTTATCGACTACCATATGAATATTACGGTATTTTACTTCAGAATAATCTAATAATCTCACAGCAACAAATACTAAATCAATCAAGGTCTCATGACCATTTTTGTGTGATAGCTTTCATACTTACTGTCATGGTGATGGCGTTTCCACGTTATTTTACGAAAACATTGTTAATTTGTTCTCGAAACTTTCATGGCGACATTGTTTACAACATTGACTGAAGAACATTCTAGACATTTCAATATTTTTATATGTTTCTCGAATGTTGTAGCTATGTGTGTGTACGGGTATATATACTGCTGCCCAGCAGTGGTAATCAGTGTACCGTGAGTACCAGAGCACAGATTGTCCATTTCCGTCTACTTGTATTGTTTTCTACTTGTTTTCAAATAAATCTTTTACTATACTCTCGAGTCCTTGTGCTTACCCACCTTCCGACCATCGCATACAACAAGGATCAAGTGGCACACTGAGTAGGATGCTAGTCAAGACCAGAAAAGACCACGAACGTCTCTGGACTGAAAAGGATCATCGTCAATTATGGCAGAACTCAGGCAATTAGTCAAGCTGTTGTGTCAATAATTCCAGATGCAACAACAGCAGATGGCAGCAATAGGTCGTCAGCGAAAGGATTATCAACAACGGATGGGACAACAGCAACAACAGATGGCAGACAATTTTCTGGATATACTCCAGACTACTACAACCGGAGCAATCCTGAACACCAACGTCATCCCGGCTGCTGCAACTCCAATGTTCGCGCCATTCGATTGAACTTCTGAGCTGTGAGGTGACTACACGCCCGATTCTGCGCCTTTGTTGGACCCAACTCTGTTCCAGACGTTAATAAACCCCAAGTTTTACTGACGAATCAGTCTGCCACCACTTGCGAACTGTAGGCTAATCTGGATAGTCAACAATGACGGCCGAAAGACATCAACGATCTCACCATGGACGAAATCGTCAACCTCATGAAGGACCAATTTGATCTCAAGCCCTTCATGGCACGGGAACAATTCAGGTTCTGGAGCGACATGAAACAAAACTGGTGAACCCATCCAAGAACTCGCCGCCTGTATCCGCCAAGACGTGCTACTTTCCGTCCATCAAAGACCCACAAGACAAGGCTCGTCGGACCAGATTCATCTGCTCCGCCAACAATGAAGCAGTACTGAAGGCTCTCTTCAAGGTCATCAGAATCAAACTGGATTTCGCTAAGGCCATTTCCATCGCCGTCGAGATGGAAGACGCTGCCAGAGTAGCCAAGAAAACCGCGGGTGGTGTGTCTACCAACCGGTTAACAAAGTGAAAAAGCAGGTCTCCCCGCCCGAGGCGACCAAGAAGAGGAACGACGACGTGCCCGCTCCCAACCGGAACTGTCATTGTTGTGGAGAGACGGACCACATGACTAAAGAATGCCGGTTAATCGACACAGCCTGCAACTACTGGAACATCACGGGACACTTGGAAGCCATCTGTCGTAAAGAAACTTCGTGATCAAACCTTAACGAAGAAGACATCGGTGAGCAAGGTCGTACCTGTTGGCACAGTTGGATCATCTCAAGATTTGGTATCGAAGATGGAAGTACCTGTCCAAATATGTGGAAATCCCTGCATCATGGATTGGATACCGCATCTTCGGGTAACCTCTTGGCTAAGCAACACTGGGAATACGCGGGGTCCCCAACCCTGCCTAGACGGTTTATTTCAGCAAGCAAGCATGACATATCTGTAGTTGGTACGTTCATAGAAACAGTTTCGGCTCATGGTTCCCCTTAATTCCAACCGGTCGAATTCATCGTCCTACCTCAGGCTCCTAGACAGATTCGCCGTTCAACAGCGAGATATTTCTGTCAACTGGTACCATCGAATCACGCCACACTGTTTTCACCTACCTCAAGGAAGATCCCGAACTCTGTCAGCAATGCCATAAACTGTGCGATGATTGCCCTGATCTCTGAAAACCTGAATTTGAGTATCTGATAAAAGTAGAACTGGAGAGGCAATTCAAGGCAAACGCCGAACCTGTATTCCGCAAACCTCGACCAGCGCCATTTTGCGGAGATCTGACCAGAAGCAATGTAGGTATCGCGAAACGAATATCGGAACCAACTCAATTCAACTATTATGGCGCTTCCGTAGTACCCGTCAAGAAAACCGTGTTGTCTGGTTAAGAGAAGGCTAAAACATATTGTTTGTGGTGACTAATCTTGTACGGTTAACCCGCAACTTCAACCACACTGTCACTCGTTACCTGTTCCGGAGGAGCTAATGCGAAAGCCGAGAAGTGGATATTGCTCACAAAGATCGATTTGGCTGACGTTTACAATCAGATCAACTTGGGCCCCAATAATCGTCGACGCCTGGCTCTGAACACTCACATCGGAGTGTTGCTTCAGAATCGAATGCCGTTTGATATCAAGTTTGCACCTGGCGACTTTCAGCAAGTAATGGATCAACTTAATCAAGATTTCCCTGGTGTGGTCATCTACGTGGACGACATTCTGGTTGGAGAAGAGACTGCCTAAGAGCACAAAGAAAACCTCCGCCGTCTTCTATAACGTCTCGATAAAAAGGCCTACGATGTGACATAAAAAGTGTTGTTTTGCAATATCTGGGTACATTCTTTCAAGAGAAGAAATTGTCAAAGGCCAAAACTTAAATGACGCCTTGCAAATGGTGGAACAGAAAGATGTCTCAACCCTCCAATCGTTCCTTGGTTCTGTCCAATATATCCAAAGTTCCTGCCACCTGATCTCGCATCGTATGCCGAACCGCTCCACCGGCTGACCAGGAAGAATGCTTATGGGTCTGGAAGGAACCAGAGAAGAACGGATTCCAAAAACTAAATGAACTCTTCTCGACCGACGCCACCGTGGTTGACATCAACAAAACGCTTCCGTTGGGAATATCCTGCCATGCTTG
This sequence comes from Trileptium ribeirensis, assembly GCA_030248225.1. Taxonomy (NCBI): domain Eukaryota; kingdom Metazoa; phylum Nematoda; class Enoplea; order Enoplida; family Thoracostomopsidae; genus Trileptium; species Trileptium ribeirensis. The sequence goes on from JASANE010012640.1 coordinate 3,891, forward strand.
AAATGTTGGAGCCGGATCTGTACTGTTTCACCGTTTCTCCAATGGAAGCGAACGCCCGATTGCCAACGCACGCAAGATCCTATCAGAAACTACAGCCAAATCGAGAAGGAAGCCCCTGACCATCATTTTCGGTCTGAAGAAATTCTACCAGTTAATCTACGGACGACCGTTCACACTACGAACCACAGACCACTGATTGCAATTTTTAGAACAGGAAAGCATAGACCGGCATCGACAGCAAAGAGACTAGCAAGATGGGCTTGCTTCTCAGTCAGTTTTACTATTATGGAGAAAAAAATTTCGAAAACTTTTTGGTACCGCGGGGTTAACAGAAGAAATCGAAATTTTTTTCGTCATAAAAATTGTCAAAAAAAGTATTTTCTAAACCAGCTAAAATTATCGCTGTATCTTCAAAGTTAACTGATTTCGCCTGGGGGTAAAGGAAAAGATCCGCCATGATTTCGTACCTAAATTTTCAGAAAACCGACAAGGATTTAGGACTTTTTGATTTTAGCTATTTGGGATCACCCAACATTGTAGGTTGTAACTATTTCCATAGGCATAGAATCGAGAAATGGAGAATGCCGTTCATCATTCTCTAATAAAAAATTAGTGCATTTGTGTCACAGCCTTCGTTTTTGAATTATGAACCAATCTTTTAAGATATACATTATAAAAGTGAAATTTTCAAATTTTTATAAAACAAGTTTGTTCCTTAATTGGGATGAACAATATGGCCCATGTCAACTTTAGGGGCCGAAGTATAATGCATGCCATGCCGTTCTCAATATACTAAGAATAAACAGGTTGGTTTTATTGTTTCAATCCCTGTTTGCATGAGTTATTAACCCTGCAAAACGGGACCCGGAGTAAAATTTGGTAAATTTTGGCAACCAAAAATGTCCAAATTTTGCCACTTTATCAATAGAGAAATATGTAGGTAATTATAATGCGCCTATGCGTTTTCGTTGTTGCTGAATACGATAAAAAAGCAATAGTATTTGCGTTGCATGCATTAAATAAGGCAAGTGTTGCGGTCCTACAACGTAATAATCATTTTTCAAACATACATTTTTTGTTGAAATTTGTGATTTACAAATTTCAAGAATTTTCGCTTTTTGGTTATTAGAAGGATAAATAATTAACTGTTCGGTTTTGATATATGACTAAAATTACCGCAGCGCTGCCATTGAAATATTGTGGCGATAGTGGCTATCGTGAGACTTTAAATGGTTTCCGAGACCTGAAATTGAAACGACGAAAAGATCGCGAAACGAAAAGTAGCCATACTCGCTCCAGTTTTTCCTCGCTTTGCGAGTTAGTAGTTATAATTCATAATTATATATGGTATTTATTTGGACCTTGCCCGTGCATTCGATTCAGTGTCGCACCCCAAATTATGGCAGAAACTCTACGGCTATGGTATTAAGGGTAAAAGTTTTGCTATACTTTCTGATTTACTTAGTTCTTGCTATCAAATGGGTTATGTTGACAATGTTTATTCATCAGTTTTACCTGTGTTATCAGGTGTTCCTCGGGGGAGCTCCTTGGGTCCTATATTATGTACTATTTTTATTGATGGAATCAATATTTTGTTGATGGAATCAATAAGCACCTAAAATGTTTAAAACCGAGGTTATTTTCTGATGACTCCATGCTTTTTTATTCTTTCATGCCAGGTTATAATTGCTTAATGTTCAGCGTGATCTTGATAATGTTATTGATTGGTTAGTTATGATGAAGTTATCGGTTACAGTTCAAAAATGTTTTGTTCTGCATATGGGGTATCTAAATACTAAATTTGATTATTGTTTAAATTCCGGTGATAACGGTGCTAACATTAGGGATCTTGGAATTATAGTTGACGATAAATTAAAGTTCTCTGATCATATTGAATCAATATCCAAAATTGCATTTAAGAAAATTAATCTAATCTTTTTGTGTTTTAATAAATTACAAATTTCTTCTGAAACTTTATACATCCTTCGTTAAACCTAGCATTGAATATGCTTCAGATTTATGGAATCCTTTTCTTCGAAAAGATATGATTTTACTTGAAAATGTTCAAAAAAATTTACTGCCGAATGCCAGGATATTTAGGTTGTCAACAACGTTTGATACATATAAGGCTTGGAAGCTTAATTTGTAGAAAAATTATTAAAGATCTGGTTATGCTTTATAAAAATGATCTGGTTAGGCTAAATTTTGATGATTTCTTTTCTAGATTTAAACTATCCCAGACAAGAGTTCATAACTTTAAACTTGAGATCAAAAGATCTAGTTTCTATATTAGAAAAAATTTCTTTGCCAACAATGTTGTTTCTTGTTGGAATTCCTTGTTGATTCAACTAACATCTTGACTTTTAAAAGACGTCTCTCCAACTATCTACAAACGTTGGACAGTCAAGGTAGACTATTAGAAGCCAATATTGGCCCAAGTCTGACGTTGCCTACACTACTAATTTCTTAGTCTTTCAATTATCATCTTTTTTATTGTTAATAATTATTACCGTTGTGTCTGGATAAAATAATAATAATAAAAGGTAATTAAATTTTTATTATATATCACAAAAGTAATTGTATAATTTTGTAATATGATTATGATATATAACTATTTAACATAATAATATATTATAATGCAGCACCATTTATAATATATAATTAAATATTGTAACTATTTTATATAATTATTTATAATTATATAATAAAATTATATCTAATTATGTATTTATGTAATTGTGTAATTATATAATATAATTATATAAAACTATATAACATAACCAACATATAGTTATGCAATTATATATATATATATATATATATATATATATATATATATATATATATATATATATATATATATATATATATATATATATATATTATATAACACGATATTTACATTTTCTTGTATATTTAATATTATATAAATAGTTACAATATTTAATTATTTATAATTATATAATAAAATTATATCTATTATGTTTTATGTATTGTGTAATTATATATATATTTTAAACTTTACATACCACATTGTTGCTTTTTTTTTTTTTTTTTTTTTTTATATAACACGATATTTACATTTTCTTGTATAATTATATGTTATGATTATGTGCTAAGCGCCTAGGTCGGCGAATTCCCAAATATCCGCAAAAATTGTTGGGCTTTAACCCTTTCGTGCCGGAATTAATTTGTGTATCGTGCAATGTTTGACAAACTCAAGCCTGCGCCAGGAATTCGAACCCGGAACGTACGGGTGAAGCTTGTGTACGCAAACAACTGAGCTATTTGGGAGCTGCTGCTCGGTTCCTTAAGGAAACTCACAATAACTAGCTATCTAAAAATTTGCCATTATACTAGTTACCACAAGATTATCATGCATAAACGACCATAAATTCTTTTGGGCCGTTAACATTGCATACTTCAGTTTGGACATAGCCAAAAGTAGTAAAAGTAACAACGAGGTGATCATATCTTTGCGACAAAATAGCATAATGAGTTATGTTTCTTTTCTGTAAGGCTGTGGATTTAATACAATATTGTGTATTTTTCGATTCTAATTCGAATTTATTGCACTAAGTGCCCAACGGTAGTTGGGAATAATACAATTCTATGCTATAATTGTATATTATATTATATAAATATAAGATATATTCATATAAGATGATTATAATATCTAATTATATATTATAAAAGTAATTGTATCATTATGTAATATAATTATAATTGATCATAAAAAGAGTCGAGGATGCGTTAATGAATAGTGTGATAGTCTTCAGCCTTTGGATTTACGCTTATAGGGATGTTGTGATGCTTTTAGGGCAGTCCATGTGCATTTCAAGGGGGGACAGTCCATTATCCCCACATACGTTTGATAAGGGGACAATGCCCCGTCTCCCTGTATTTCGTAGCTAGACATTTAGTCCACCTTCATGATTTCGTTGGAGAAATATTTTGTCCTTTCAATAATTCCTTGGGAGGGACATTTTGTCCGCTTCCTGCCTGAAATCGCAAGGAGTCAAAATTCTCCCCATGAAGTAATGGGGGATCACTAAATGTGCTGACCACCAAATACAGAAGGTCTTTTGCCCTTCCCACCTTAAAACTTGAGAGAGAGATGAAGATGAACTGTCACCTCATGAAATGCGTGAAGGTACAGCGCGAAACGTACCGCGACATCTCTATACGCTTAACATAAACGCTTAAACTGCAGAGAGTCATTTTCTTTGGCAAAATATAAATATAACATATAATTATATAATTATAGCAATTTACCCTATAATGGAATTACATTGTGTAATTATATATTATAACGCATTATTATAATAAGATGCGTGCTCATGGTCCTAACTATGTCATGCGTTCAAGTGGGCTAGCTACTATATCACGCATACAGTCCAGATCGACTATTTAAATAGCCTAGCTAGGCTATGCATTTGTCATCGAGTGTCGAGCCGGACTGTGCTTTTATCACGAGGCGTTCAGCTGAGCCTTATAACTTAAGCTAGAGACTATTTAGCCCGTAAAGGTTACGTGGTACTATACGTATCGAAATAATGCTCCAAAAGCGGAATATAGCTTAAAACATTAATTCTATGTATTAAAACAAATATATAACTTAGAATTAGTGTGAAAATACTATAGAACAAAATGCTATTACACTAAGCACATTTCTAAATAAAATTTCTCAATTAACAGTTCAGCCGGACGCACCGTTTGTCACGCAGAGCCTAGCTAAAGCTCCCTGTTTGTCACATTAAGACTAGCTAAGGTATAAAAATATACCATAGTAGTCTAGCTAAGCTATAGTTTGCCCGATCTAGTTGAGTGGGACGCGTGACATAATTTGGCCCTGGCGCATGCATCTTATTGTAAATGATACGTAATATATAATTATATAATATAATTATATTATATTATCCCACAATATAATTATATTATGTATTCTACAAACTATATATAATATATAATTGTGTAATGCATTTGTATAATATCTAATAATAATTATACAGTATTATTAAATAATTATATTATATAACATAATTAATAATAATTACATTACATAATTACATGTTACAATAATTATATTATATAATATAATTATCTAATAATACTGTATAATTATTATTAGATATTATACAAATGCATTACACAATTATATATTATATAGTTTATAAAATACATAATATAATTATACAGTATTATTAAATAATTATATTATATAATATAATTCATAATAATTACATTATACATTTACATATTATAATAATATATTATATTTATATAACTGTATTTACATATTATAGTTGTATAATTATAATATATAATGATACCATATAAATATAATTTGATGCATTAGAATTATAGTTATATATATATGTTATAATTAAATTTTATATGATAATTATACATATTATACAAAACATAGTTAATCGCGTTGTTGCATGAAACAAAGTTCTGCACTTGCAGCTTTGTCGTTACAAATAGCTGGGCTTAAAATCATAGGTAGAAACTTAATCTGTAAAAACCAATGTATAGATTGTGTAACATTGGTTATGACCATTTTACAAACTGTGTAATGATGGTTAGGACTATACATAGACGGTTAGAACTATGCATAGATTGTGTAACATCGAGTATGACCATTGTTACAAACTGTGTAATGATGGTTAGGACTATACATAGATGGTTAGAACTATGCATAGATTGTGTAACATTGGTTATGACCATTGTTACAAACTGTGTAATGATGGTTAGGACTATACATAGATGGCTAGGACTATGCATAGATTATGTAACATTGGTTATGACCATTGTTACAAACTGTGTAATGATGGTTAGGACTATACATAGATGGTTAGAACTATGCATAGATTGTGTAACATTGCTTTTATGACCATTGTTGCAAACTGTGTAATGATGGTTAGGACTATACATAGACGGTTAGAACTATGCATAGATTGTGTAACATCGAGTATGACCATTGTTACAAACTGTGTAATGATGGTTAGGACTATACATAGACGGTTAGAACTATGCATAGATTGTGTAACATCGAGTATGACCATTGTTACAAACTGTGTAATGATGGTTAGGACTATACATAGACGGTTAGAACTATGCATAGATTGTGTAACATTGCTTTTATGACCATTGTTGCAAACTGTGTAATGATGGTTAGGACTATACATAGACGGTTAGAACTATGCATAGATTGTGTAACATCGAGTATGACCATTGTTACAAACTGTGTAATGATGGTTAGGACTATACATAGATGGTTAGAACTATGCATAGATTGTGTAACATTGGTTATGACCATTGTTACAAACTGTGTAATGATGGTTAGGACTATACATAGATGGCTAGGACTATGCATAGATTATGTAACATTGGTTATGACCATTGTTACAAACTGTGTAATGATGGTTAGGACTATACATAGATGGTTAGGACTATACATAGATTGTGCAACATTGGTTATGACCATTGTTACAAACTGTGTAATGATGGTTAGGACTATACATAGATGGTTAGGACTATGCATAGATTGTGTAACATTAGTATGACCATTGTTACAAACTGTGTAATGATGGCTAGGACTATACATAGATGGTTAGGACTATACATAGATTGTGCAACATTGGTTATGACCATTGTTACAAACTGTGTAATGATGGTTAGGACTATACATAGATGGTTAGGACTATGCATAGATTGTGTAACATCGAGTATGACCATTGTTACAAACTGTGTAATGATGGTTAGGACTATACATAGATGGTTAGGACTATGCATAGATTGTGTAACATTGGTTATGACCATTGTTACAAACTGTGTAATGATGGTTAGGACTATACATAGATGGTTAGAACTATGCATAGATTGTGTAACATCGAGTATGACCATTGTTACAAACTGTGTAATGATGGTTAGGACTATACATAGATGGTTAGGACTATGCATAGATTGTGTAACATTGGTTATGACCATTGTTACAAACTGTGTAATGATGGTTAGGACTATACATAGATGGTTAGGACTATGCATAGATTATGTAACATTGGTTATGACCATTGTTACGAACTGTGTAATGATGGTTAGGACTATACATAGATGGTTAGGACTATGCATAGATTGTGTAACATTGGTTATGACCATTGTTACAAACTGTGTAATGATGGTTAGGACTATACATAGATGGTTAGGACTATGCATAGATTGTGTAACATCGAGTATGACCATTGTTACAAACTGTGTAATGATGGTTAGGACTATACATAGATGGTTAGGACTATGCATAGATTGTGTAACATTGGTTATGACCATTGTTACAAACTGTGTAATGATGGTTAGGACTATTGATATATGGTTAGGACTATGCATAGATTGTGTAACATTGGCTATGACCATTGTTACAAACTGTGTAATGATGGTTAGGACTATACAAAGATGGTTAGGACTATGCGTAGATTGTGTAACATTGGTTATGACCATTGTTACAAACTGTGTAATGATGGTTAGGACTATACATAGATGGTTAGGACTATGAATAGATTGTGTAACATTGGTTATGACCATTGTTACAAACTGTGTAATGATGGTTAGGACTACACCAGTCACGATGCGTAGCGGCTGCGCACATCTCTATGTGGACGATACATTAAAGAAAGCCAAAAAAAAATCAAACACGTCATAAATATCGACGTATTATTAAAATTAGTTAATTATAGGAGAGAAGTGAAGTTAAAGGAAAATACATTACAACTGATTGAGCATGTACAAAATAAAACGCGAGTCATCGTAATACGTGAAATGAAGTTTAGATCAGTTTTCAAATGTGTATTTAGTTTGTGTGCGTCAACATCGTATAATTGTATTTCACAAGACAACATATGATTTTTATAAAAAAAATCCATTTTATTCTTTAGTAAGCGCTAGCTTACTATTTATATCCATAGCTGCTACATAAACAAAATTAGTTGTATATAGAAAACAAAAACTGGGTGGAAAAGGACTGTGTGCTTTTAAAGATTGAATGTACAATTTTTAAATATTTTTTGTTATCTTTAATATTTCAAAACATTTTCGTAGGAAATAAGAGACCATCCTTTTCTCAATTTAAAAACAGTAGTTTTAAGCACATTTTGCGCTTTACTATATATTGTGCTTTACTATATTTTCTTCCTCCAAACACATTTACATTATCATAAATCTATGAAATTGCTAAAATAAAAATCAAGACATATTCTTCAAAACAACACTTGATGTCTTCTGAAAGAATCAGTACTGTAAGAGTTCTATATATGACGTATCAGCAAACTGAGCCTAGATTCGTGTCCAACGGATGAAATCGCTTCGATGGAGCAGCCCTTTTTCGACTACGGGCGCAGTTCCAAACGCATTGTCGGTAGTCCTTGTACGCTTGACATAATCCTTTTCGATCATAACTTTGATAGGCGCTCGAACTAATGCGTTTCAATGTTTTATAGCAGTCTTGTTCGCATCGATTCTGGGCTGAAATTATGCGGCGTTTACGTTATAAAGCACCCACCATGTGGAAGTTCTCTCCTTACGTATCTCTGCCACCATGTATTATATGGTGTCTTGAACACCATACTGTTTACGGTCATGTTTTAAGATAGTATACATATGTAGTTTACTGTCAATAATGACATGGTAGATACTGCACCGTAAATTATATGGTGTTACCTACACCATGCTGTTATTTACGCACTTTGCGCAATGTGTTTATGTAAGGTGTCCTTGACACTATAGTTAGTTTGTAGTGTCTTACTAGTAGACATGTACTGGTTACCACTGGATGGTATCGTATACACTATTGGGGAAAATTTTGACATGGGGTGTCCTTCATAAGCAAGATTAGCCCATTACTTTATAAATCAGTTTGTACTCCGTGTAGCGTTAAGGAATCTGTTGCTTGCGCGATGAATCCAACCCAAGTCGTTTCTGATAGAACCGCGATAACTAACCGCTGAGCTATGTCCACGCTGTTGCAGGGATGCTTATAGCTCTTCATGGCGAGCAAAAAACATCAAGCAGACAACAATACGCAACGAACTTAATTAATGCGCTAATCATATTGTATTTAGTTGCCGCAGAGCAACCGAAAGAGTTCACAGAAACGATTCGCTTAATTTTCGGAACAAGAAAATTTGGCACAAATTTAAAACGTTTTGCAGACGACACATTCGACTTATTGAATGAAATTATTGCTACCAGAAAAGCCCAGGTTAAAAATTACGGAGCAATTTGTTTTGTATTAAATTTTGGGGATGAAAGTATTTAGTTATCACATTAAGAGTAGATTTTTACCCGTAGTGGTTGGCGAAGGATTTTCTGAATGCTACTCCAGCTAATAAAGATTTTTGGGCCATGCCCAATGGTGAAACAAGGATATCTTACCAAATTTTCGAAAACAAATATCTATATGGCCATAAATTCACAAAAGGTAATCCAAGTTTGCCTGAAAAGCTTACTTTAATCACTTGCCTTAGATTTTATGAAACATTAGTATCGGCAGTAAGTTTGTTGGATTATCGATGATACTGCTAAAATCGTGAAGCTTAGGTTAAGCTAGGCACTGGCCAAAGCAACTAATCAAGCGGAGACCCAATACGTACCTAAACATATTTTTGATACTATCCCTGCCATATAAGGACAATATCTCCGCATATAGAGACAAAATCGTAGTCGGTTTACAACACTGAAACTGTTGTTTGTCATATTTCAATAAGAAACAGTGACTGCGCAGCCCGCTTTAATGCGGCGTTAACGTTATAATGACCCCAACGTTTGGAACCCTATGTACACCATAAACTGTTAGGCACACTCTCGACAACAGGGTGTCTTAGACACCCCATGTTTTGTAAATTTTTTTCAAGGGTAACTAGCTAGGAATATTGCCACTTCTCGACAATGTCAAGCGCAAAGCGTCTTCTTGCAGTTTTATTGACAGTATGCGGCATTATTTCATCAACGGTCATTCGACAAAAGTACAAATATCAAGAGTTAAAAAGAAACTACTCGGCATAATTGACTACTAACCCGCACTATTTACAGACGATGTCCATTACAGTTAATTCGCGCCTAAATGGTACCTAAGGGTATGTACGATATTGTAAAAGAAAAATGTAGTAGCTGGAAGTATGTGGTACACCCCCTCGGTCATTGATTTACAGTATGTGTGTCACCCTGACTGCATATAGGGTAGGGTCGCGACTGCAGCGGGACAAAAGTTCCAAACAGCGGGGACATTACAACGTGAACGCAGCATAAGGTACTTTGCGAAGACATAAATACTCTTTTTCAAATGTCTATCATGTACGAACACACAGCAAAATATATTCTTTCGAATATTTATTGGGCTACTGTTGGAAATTTTCTTCGGATGAGTCTGCTAAGGTCTGATATGTTAATTGTTGGGTTTAATTTACATAATCATGACAATAGAATTAAAATTGTTTAGTTGCAGCGTAAATGTTAACTAAAGTAAAGACCAAATGCAGCGATACTATAGGTTTTCCTGGGGTGAACGACACACTAATGCGTCATTCACGTTAATTTGTATGCAGCTACTGCACACAGTGGGCAGTATGGTCGCTACGAATGCACTCAAACCGAAGTAGTTAAACTGCATACAAACAGTAATGCTTAAACTAAACATTGGTTAAAACTATGCACATAATCTGTTAGCTTAGCTTAGCTCTGTAATTCTGCTTAGCTTGAATACGACTTTCCCAAAATTGATTATAACTAACGCCGGTTTTTGCAACGCATATATTAGCAACTTTGTACCTCAATGTAGTAATAGTTTTGTAAATTTTAGTCACACATCATATCTAACGATCGTGTGTTATCATTGTAATTGTCTCTGCGCCTTTTCTTATACACAATGGGTCCAAGTGGATTCAAATTAGCAGTAATGAAGCATTATGTTCACTGAGTTTGTTGTATGTTGTTTGTTGCAGGACGCTTACTTAAGGACCCAAGCAACAGCACCGAAATAGCTTTGTGGCTAGTTTACGAGAGTCGCAGACAAAATATTCAGGTTCAATTTACCGACGCGGCAAGACTGTGTAACATTGTAACAAATACGCAGTAATTTATCCGTGCAAAGGCTTTGCCGTGCAAGAAATTACAGCTTATCCAGAGCGGACTTAACTAAAATTTTAAAATAATTGCTGTTTCAGTCTAATTTTAGAGCAGATTTTTAATAAATGAATGATTAACCGGAAGTATTAATGGCTTATTAATAGAGGAGCTATCAACCTACCTTACACAATAACATGTAGCGTGTAAAGCCAATATTTAAAAACGACGTACTTCGCTTAAGGAACTTGTAATCGAGGCAATTTCAATATAGATAAGCAAAGCAAAACTGCCAAAAAATGGTGTTTATCAATTTTTGTCGTTAGATTAGGTGTGACTTAAATTTCTTTTATTTACCTATTCGTTTTCATTTGTCCTTGCGAAAAATCCGACACTGTTAGTTAAATAGCAATAAAACGCCAACAAACCAGTATCCTTCAGTTTCCTGTTCTATTTCACTTACAAACAGCCAATCATACATAGTTGCATGAACACCACATGTACAGTAATAAGCTGCAACAAATGCCAGGAACAGTAACACGATATCAAGTAAGATTTGTTGATATCGATAAACCACTGATTAGCCCATTTCAGGAGAAAATTTATCAACACTGAGTTACTATGTCATGTCGGCTACCCGACGGGTTGAGGTCACCACAGCAAAAAGACTACCTATAGTTACAAAACTAAAAATTAAAAGCCGGCCTGCTGCAGCAATCGCTGGTTGTAACTTAACTTAAGTCAGTGAATAGTGGGCCCAAATTGAAGGAAACACGTCTTACAAACTAGAAACCGCATCGGGTTCAAATTTTGCGACCCGGCCCGACCCGTACCAATTCGCAGATCCGAATGCAGCCCGACCGCAGTCTGTCAAGATATATTCTGTGTATAAAGAACAAAATATCCATAAAACTGTTTAAAATTACGTGTTCGCGTTCCAGCATATTTACGCTGCACTTGTACTTGCAGCAATTGTTTTACACGAGCTTTCTCATTGATCGCGGCTAGATCCACCAACTGTTACGTTGGGATTACGCAAAACTATGCACTGTACTCAAATCGAACTTGATATGCGACATTTTGGATCCATCGCTGGACCCGAATCTGACACGACGTCGCTACTCTGTGTGTGACAAGACCAGAACTAACTCGACGCGACCCGGTCCGACTGCGGTTTCGATGACAAACTGCATTAATAAAGTACGTGGTACAATAAATTATACCCCACAGCCATGC
>JASANE010012642.1:0-20029 GCA_030248225.1 Trileptium ribeirensis
GTGACTGAACCTTTATCGTGAATGTATACAAAAATGCCGATATCTTCACGCGATGTTTCATAATTCAAATAGCAACATATGTAGTAGACGTAAGAAAGTAATGCTATAACGAAAATATTTTAGTTGAGTAGGAATACAGTGTTAAATATCGCTGACATAATCACGCATTACTGTTCGACGCAGTAATCAGAATAAAAATCATAATGGTTGTGGTAGTGATAAATGCTTTGGATGACAGGTTTGTGTTCAAAATACTAATAATGTCAAATAATGGCTACTTTCAATTTCTGACATGCATTACAAACGCAGCTACACACATAACATTCTACAAATTAAAAATATATTAGATGATACGTTTTTTGCAATCAATTAATACTATACATTAATAGTTAATAAATCGGACAATGCTCAGAAAAATAAAATTAGCAGCATCAACAACAAAAAAAATTGAAAACTCAAAAAGAGATATCACAATAATTATTAGGATAATGGCTAAGTAATGATTTCACAGGCAACTGCTACGCTTTTCAAAATTATAGCGTACAAGCAAGCTAACAAACATTAGTAATCAAGTAAATGTAAAACACAAACATAATGAATAATTTTTCCGACACAAAAAGTCGATAATATTGTTCAAACCGCTAACAGTATTAAGCTTAAAACTGTCCTTATAATTCGTAGCACTACTAGATGAGCTGTTTAACTGCAGTTACGATGACCTGAACTAGAAAATAAACTGTCATTTTGTCGACATTGATTATTGTCCTTCAATAATTAATCTATGATACCCGTATGGAAACGTTATTGATTTTGCTATCACTAAGTGACCAGAAAAAACTACTGAATCAGCGTGTCAACAACAGCGGTCAGCTGTGCAGAAATTCTTTTATCTGTCTGTGTCAAGAAGCTAAATAATTCGTAACTGCGCACCGGTATCGGTGGCAGAGAGACTCAGCAGTTTTTTGACCATAACTATGGAACCCGTTATCGGATTCCTACTAAATTAATATCAATAGAATGAGCTATTCAATCCGCCCCGATCGCCAATATGACCAGATTCCATAAAAAAAATTTCCGGGTTCTCTAGGGGGCCATTGGTTATAATTTCTGAAAGTATGAGGCGCGTAAGTATTATGTCAGTCTCAGTAACAGCTTGATGTTGGGGCAGTGCTTATAAGGCACCCTATCGAATCTAACGGTGCATCTAGCAATTTACTGGAGCAGCTCTAATAATTTCTTGCCTAAAATCTCACGAAATATTTGTAAAATTTTGCTTTTCAAAAGTCTCCGTATAAAGGCAATCAACAATATGAATCTACTGACGTTCAGGCTTGCTGAAAAATACAAATCCAAAACAATTTGAGGTTGTATATAATCAACAAAACAATGTAACATGTGACTGTAACTTAAAAATACGCCATGAAATTATAATTTTACTAGAAAGTTGTGATTTGCAAACGTTGAAAGTTCTAGATTTTTTACTATCTAAAGAAGAAAAATATTATAATGAAATGTATAGATATTTTGAATGTTTGAACGACCGTCATGTCCATAACGTATTGCTGCACTATGAGAACGAATCGATACTTAGGAAGCTCCACTACAGCCTTAGTAATAGTTATTGAGCACCGAGTAGCCAAATTCATCCCATTTTCCCTAATAGCACGAGCCACTAGCGCTATATTAAGAAAATAATGTCGCAGGATTTTTCACAAAAATGTGCGAGATCAAAGGGTAATCATTCGAGCAAATTCAATTAAATCTGTCATTGTTCTATACGCAACAATACCTTCGGAATGAACAAACTTTGCCATATCCGTTTCGCTCTCCTTCGCACAATAGCGAATTTGATTTTTCTGAACTAATTTTTCAGCAGCTGAATTATTACAGTCTCCGAAACCAGTAGTACCGTCAATAATTGCGGATAAATTATTCATAAACCACTGAAACGGAACAATACCACCACCGAATACAGTCAATAATACATGTGGTCCACAAGTATCCCACTGGTAAACATTTGATTTAGGACAAAAATATATACCGGCAAGACCACAGGCAAGACATGTCAGCTTGTAACCGGCACCACTAGGTGTCAATATGCGAACGCATTTACTGTCGCTAATATTGCGTTCTTCAATTTTTCGAAATATGTCATGGTTACGGTCAGAGGAACTCGTCAAAATTTTAAAAACAGCATTCGTTGTAGCCTGCGGAAGGTTGCTATTCGATGTTGTTAATCCGGAGTAGGCCCAAAGAGTTCGCGCATTCGAGCATCTAGAACAAATTATAGTCTAAAAAGTAGGAGTACATAATATATAACGGCCTATTATATCTTCGTTAGATGGTCAAATACTAGAGCATTTTCATTTATAAAGAAAAACTTCCGTAAAATGTTGATCATTATAGCAACCTAGGAAAGTATTTACACTCAATAACTTGTGCTTAGGTTTTAGCCACTAATTCTGTTGTCGGACACGCGTGCTAGCAACAACAAATATTAATATGCAAAATTACATAGATAGGCAACAAAAGCAATAAAAATATCCGAGTAAACAGTTAACACTGAAAAGCACGCTACATTTACTAAACGGTTTCTAAAGAAAACTAGATATCGATCATCCATTGGTACCATTTACGTATGACGTTAAAAACTGAATTATATTTAGTTCTGCTCATTGGTAGGATGCATGTGCTGTCAAGGTGTCCATTGTGCATGACACCAAGCATTCATATTAAGCACAGGATTCCCCAAATTATGGATTAACACTCTTAAATTCTTCCTCCAGCAAAGAACGGATGCCTCTCTATTCGTTCGTCCAACCCCCCCCCGGAAAAATTTTCGCTGCCCTGGTTCAATACCCCTTAGCGATTTTTCCTTCCCCAGGAAAGCAGTCCCATTTGACATAGCAATTTAGAAAGTTATTACTACTGTCCCATTCTGATGTTAAAATTCTTTTAAATTATGCAAAAAATACAGTACTCGTGAAACACATCTGTCTCTCGCAACTCGATCTAGAGGTAAGGAAAAAGCCGGATTTTCGGGCTCTGGCTCAGCTCATCATCAATCGTGTCCGACCCGGTTCTTCTGGTTAAAAGCAGGCTCGGCTCTTAATAAGAGAAGTTTGTGATTTAATAATAGTAGAGAAAGCATAATGTAATATGTAAACCATCAAAAGAACGATATCTAGTTGTTTTCATAGCTTTTAAGATCAGAGCCATGAAAATCTCAGAAGTTCTTGCTGCTGGCACGTGTTATAATCATGCGTTTGTTTTGTAAAAGGACTTTTAATAGCCGACTACGGCTTTTCATTATTCAGTAGGCGCGGCTCAGCTCACACAGACAGATCTTAAGCTCTGTCTCGGCTATTCAGGCCTTATGGCAGTCTAGAATTGGCTCTGGAGTCGAGCGGAGCCAAGAGCCTAAATTCTCACTTGTAACTCAATCTAAAAGATTAGTTCCAAAAATTTTATTTTGCCTGAGTCCACTCATGGGTGATTTCACGCTACGATGTCCTTTTGCCCCAGAAAAAATGACTGACTTTTTTGGCTACGATTATCTTCACTTTTACACCCTATGACCAAAAAACGTCAAGGATCCGTAATTTGAGGTCGTCATAGTAAATTTTTTAACCGTTTTTATGCTATGGCTTCCCAAATACCACCCCTGCTGCTTAGCAAGGTACCATGAAATGGCCTCTGGTATGCTCCAGGTTGCACCTAGCCTCGATTTTGTGATTGTATCTCGTGCAGCCCCGTCAGCGCGGTCACAATGACGTTATGCGGAACTCCGTATATCAAAAATTAAGCTTTTTATGCCTTTTCTTGGGTCAAATTTAACACTTTGAAACACGGGGGTGCCGATTTATACCGGTTATTAAATGGAAACGAAGCGGCCATAAACGGTAGCTATTTATATCGATAGCTTAGCCTGGGGGAAGTGTTATGCAAAAAAATTCACAACATACCCTTTGCCAGATATGTTAGAATGCCGGAAGTAGCTGGTGGTCGGGAGGTGGCAAAAATGTGAAATGGCCACTTCGACCGTGTTTAACCAGCATAGTTAACTTGAAAACGGTATGTAAGATATTCTATACCACAATTTCCACTATGAGAGGTACAAAATGGCAGCCCATATCAACTGCCAGTGTACATGTCTGAGACCATGGTCGGGGGGAGGGTAAATTTAGAATTTTTTCAAAAAATAATTTTGCGACATACGTCGTCGAAATGTATTGCCACAATGTATTATGAACCAAAAGCGTGAAATTTCCTCGAAATAACATCATATGTTCGATTTTTCCACATTTTGGTGGTGGTCGGGGGTGGGTAAAAGTGTGGTCGGGGGTAGGTAAAAGCCTGAGATCAACAGGTCGGGAACGAGATAGAGCTCAGGTCGTTTCACCATTCGCTTCGTGATTGGAAAGAACCATAACAGACAAATTAATTGACTTCACCTGACTCCACCATACCCCTAACTAGCAACGGTCGGGGAGGGGAGGGTAATCAAATGTGCTAAAATCGACCTTTTCACCCTAGCGCTCGGGTAAGTAACAGCAAGCACCTGGATTAATATTTTTTCAAAAGACACCCAGGGTACAGGTATGATATAAATGAACAACGTTTATGTACCTTGCATAAGTGACGAGCAATGACCAAAAAAAAGAATTTGGTCGGGGGGGGGGTAAAACTGGGACTCATGCCATATCGAAAGCTGTCACTCTCCATGATTGGAGTAGATTCGAAAATCGTGCAATTAAAAATGTTGTGTAGGCCTGACTAATCCTGCATAGAAAAGAATTTGGGCCATAACTTCGAACACAGAGCCACGACACTACCCGAAAAAAAGAGGTCGTAAAATTAGTCATTACGATTTTTGTCAATTTGGGACTTATGTGGATGTCCAGCCTCTTACGGCGTGCGTGAAGCCGAAAATTTTTTTTTGTGTGAACTAGCTAAGTAATGAGGCTTCCTAGCGTAAATAACATTTTTACCAGTTCCCTGCACGTTTATGTGCTACTGGCCAAAATATCCAGTTTAACCCCCCCCCCGACCAAAAGGTCGTCATAGCGTGAAATGACCCGCATGCACCTGGATTGTTCTTTTGTCAAGACAGTTCGTGATCGCAAAAACCATGAATGCGAACATATCATGATTTTCCTTATGTACGTGTACACGATTTATGATGTAACGCGTAGATGCTGTTCGCGATCACTATTTTCCGATTTAGCATCGCATTTTGCTGACCGCGTACAAATCAAAGCGCGATTACTGATCGCGTTTTTCTCGCGTGGTATAATATACAAATAGACTGCGCATATTGCTTTCGAATGTCATTTAATGAATGCAGGCAAACGTGCGGGAACGCGCATATCATTCCACAGAGCTCATGTTCTTTCAAAAATGTGAATAACAATGGCAAAAATGTGAACACGGATTAGTGGGCGAATCAAATCGTGATTTTAACAAAAAGAACAACCTTCGGATACGCAAGTAATGTGGACTCACGCATTTATTTATTTTAACAGTTTTTTTGGAATCTCGAGCAAACCACCAAAGTACTACAGTGTAATAGCTCAAACAACAATAGAGACGCGTTTAAAGGTTTATGAGATTACTTTATTAAAAATGTTTTTTGCTTTGCAGTATAAAACCTGAATTTTGAAAAAAATTAAATTTAGAAAAGCCTAGGCGTAATCCAGCTTATACGCCCTGGCAAAGTCCGGTACTACTAAATTCCGACAACTCGGTTCACACCCCTTTCAAAATTTTCAGCGAATGAAGACGAAAGATGTCGTAAGTGAAAGTTCGGAAACAGCGTTATTTGCAACTAGTTACATGTTCATCATGCAGTATACCGGGTGCTTTCTACGGCAGCAGCGAAGATTTATTCTATGGCTTCGGATTGTTTTCAATTTCCATCGTTTGAATTGAAATGCGTGCAGTAGTTGATATCAAGTAGCAAGATTTTAATAAATTTAGGTTCACAATACTACAGTAACTAAGCAGTAGATTATATTGAAACTTCCCTACCTTAAAGGTTCAAACACGATGTGGCAATTAGGCAAAGCATGAGGCATGTCCTGAAAAGCAGATTATGTTAGTGATCGTAGTGCCTGTGCTTCAACTGATAACAAAGCCTCCTATACAGAAAATTCGTAATGGAAACTACACATATGGCTATAATAGCTAGGACTGCTATGATCACTTTAGACAGTGATGCTGTGATCATTTTATGAAGCATCGTTTTTTCAGATCTATGTACTAGACAGTTGTGCGTGCGTATTTCCAGCTGACCATACTATTGTTAGCAAATGTGTAAACACCTTGGTCGAATTGTGCGCTCAAAGGAAATGCTCGAGAAATTTTCTGAGATGGTGTGGATCATTGAAAGCACTATATATTGTAAGAGTGGATTCCTAATGTGCCAGCAAAGGCCTGGAGTGGTTGCACCGAAAAGTCTTGGTCAGCACAATTTTATATCACGATGAGCTGATTCTGTATGGTAGCTTCCGTTCTTCGATGCGAACTCTGAGTTGCAGGATATGGGCTGCAAAACAGGGGTACCCATATGGACAGATTTGGAAAAGAACTCATAAAACTATGTTTTTACCGTTTTACCCTGGAATATGGGGCGGAGCTGTTCGCGTTCAACTAATGCGCACATCGTCCTCATTTTTGGTATCCTACAAAAAATTTTAGCGAAATCCAGCCATGCGAAGGTGAGTTGCGTATAAGAGCGGCTGACAAAAAACTTAATATTTTCCCTATCGCCCTCAGTAAAAATTCCACTCGTCGTTTCCCAACAACCCGTTTAAATAAATCAAAACAATCATTCATAATACTGGGTCTACTCACTCAGTGGTCAAAGAGTTTCCAAACGGACGATCCACTACTCCCATAATCGGAATGCCTGTCTTTTTATCAAACACACCAATAAGTACCGTTACACAGTCTAATGATGCAAGTGCCATTGTTTCATTGCTATCTGCGCTTCGATTACTTGGCTCATTTTCGGCTTCTGGCGAAATGTACACGTTTGTGCCATCTGCAAACAACAAAGCTTAAAAGCAAATTGCTACATATAAGTGATGTATTAACTACATTGTTTTTAGCAATGGTGAAACGAAGCGAACAAGTTCCATCTCAACGGATGTCGTAATGTAAGATTAAGTAACATAATTTGTGCTTGATATAATACAAAACCCTAAAACCGCTGGAATCCCTGAAGCCTTATCAACCTAGTCTGATAGGAGTAAAGCAGCATCATATTCCACATTTCCCAAAACCTGTAACTGCATCATGTATAAGAATAGAGAACTACACTGAACGAAATAAGTGGCGACAGACTAAATTATTTCTGTGTGCCGAGTTCGCCGATGGTCGCTCTTGAACCCTTTAAAATCCCTGGCAAGGTATTGTACGGTCATATTGGATTCAAGATTACGATATCATCGTATCCAATGTACCAAAAACGTAATCAGATTATAAAGCTAAAAGACAGACTAGATTTTGGAAATCAAGTTGGTCGATCTTGAATCCAATGAAAACCACTGAAGCGGTATGAAATATTTGTGCAGGACTATAATCAAGTCATCGTGATGTGCCATAAAGCTTATATAGGCTATTTTTGATTCCCTGCACACAATACGTAACTAAACAAATACAGGCAGACTACATTCTAGAAATCGTGTTGGTGGACCGTAAAAACTTTGAACCCCCTGAAATGATATAATATAGTCAATTTGGACTTATAGAACCATCACATTCAGCAAAATCTGTAAACTTATACACACTTATTTGAATGCACAAACACGAAATAACATGAGAAATTTAAAAAGTTGAATTTCTGGCAAGGGTCGATTAACCATATTCTGTGCAACAAAAAGTGGTACCCAATAAATTTTTAGGTCTCGATGAACTGATTCCGGACAGTGATCTGATTTTTTCTGACGCGATACTGCTATCAAGAGACATAGAATGTGAAACACCTGTACCCACATGGCCACATTCGGCAGAGAACTTCTAGACGTATTTAAGTCATCATTAAATCATTAAAATAGTGAGTATTTAGTGGTAGCTATATTTATAGGTGTCCATAGGGAAAGTGTGCGACGATTCACCCACCCTAAGGGCGGACCTTCCAAACCAAATCTACGCCCCTGAAAGCTCGGCACTTCACCGCCCCCCGCAGAATATATTAGCAAAACCAGGGTGACAATTGGCTAAATTAACGTCAAAATGGCAAACAATAACGAAATTTAGCAAATATTAATCGCGAGTCAAAAAATTATGGAACATTTTTGGGGAAAATATTTAGTTCCTTAAAATTTTAAAAATTTCCTCCGCCACCACCCCCGAGAACATCTACTCCTCCCCTACGCCGACAGACCTTCGACACCTATGACATAAGGGCTATCTGTACCAGAAACAATGCTGTCTTTTGATATGTTTCCTTCCATAGTTAAAGCCATCGAAAGAAAGAATTTCACGTATTGAATTTTACGTAAGTATAATTCAAGAATTCAAAAGGGTTATAAGACTATAAGACCAGAAGAACCTGTAAAAACCCGATGTTAGTTATTATGCACCGTAATATAGAGTCACAGCTCTTGCAATCAACTAAAGACACATCGTCATCACTTTTACTCACGAACAAAACATTTGTCACACAAAGACGAGTTATATGTTTCCTTGGTTTTTCTTCTTAACACTCTCAGCGGAAACACTGCTCCCTCTGGCTCCGACAATAACATGAGTATCTGCGTGAAAAATTGTGAGCCCGGGTGCTCCACGCAAATCAGATGCTTATCAAGCGGGTTCTAGGAATTTTTCAGGTCCGTAAATTGCAAGTCTGCCGGTAGTTGAAGGGTTGAATGTTAGACGTTATATTTAAAAGCAATTATATTCTAATTAGATCCATAATAGTAGATTCTTTGCCAGAGATTCTCCCTGCTCAGGTTACACTGCGGAAAAAGAGCCATTTTCGTAGCCCAGTTTCCTACTGCCCAACTAGCCGCCCAAAAACAGCCAATTATATTGTGAAATTGATCAGACCACGAAGCCACACTAAACGGACGATAATTCATTTCTAACATTTGTCACACGCTATCGCCACCCGTATCTTCGCAAAGCACTAAGAAACAGCTACAAAATAAATTATGTCAACATTGTGATAACCTTTTGCTGTTTACATTACTCCTATCAAGACAGTCTTCATATGAAAGACAAATTACAAAACGATCCGGAAAATTCCACAAATATGTGTCATAAATAATCCATGCTCTTCGACATAAATATTCATGAGCGTAGGGAACGATATGTAAGTATACAATTATACGGAATATTATCAGTTGTTCAGTTTCCACTTTGTGAATATTTTTCTTATGTTTGACATGAACGTTGGTAGTATTACTGCGCCTAACTGTACAAATTCACAAACATAGCTAAATGCATCAGGTGGACTGTGTAACACCGCAACAGACTGTTCTTATATACTGTTGCTAAATGAACGAGACTAAACTACTAACTACTGAACACACCAGACGAAAAAACAGCCGCCTCTCTATCGAGCGAGTTGAAAACGTACCTCTAGTGATTGGCCCGTTCGAGATTTCAACAGTAGTAATATAATGATAAC
Source organism: Trileptium ribeirensis (assembly GCA_030248225.1). Taxonomy (NCBI): domain Eukaryota; kingdom Metazoa; phylum Nematoda; class Enoplea; order Enoplida; family Thoracostomopsidae; genus Trileptium; species Trileptium ribeirensis. The sequence continues at coordinate 9,638 of JASANE010012642.1, forward strand.
GTTCTGTTCAGAACTGAATTGCTTTCAACCGAGTTGCGAATGCGTTTCATACCAACTACAGTTATTTATAAGAGCATCGTGCATCTCCCGCATTGCGTGCGCATATTGGATATAACAGAAACAATTTAAAGTTATAAATTGGAATAATATAATCTCACATATACTCCTCAATGGCGGTTGGTTTATGCTGTTAAAAGTATACCTATCGGATCAACCCATATGCCAATAGACGATGTATCTATTGTCTCAGACTTGAGAACTCCAGGTAATAATTCCAATGGTTTTGAATGTTGTACGATTTTACTACCATGTTCAGAATTATCCGGCATGACGGCCTTGGTCAACAACCCAGCAACAGTGTCGTCGCCATCCAGGATACGAGTTAGGCGAGCTAAAATAAACGGTTTTTATGGCTCAATTAAATGATTTCTTTTATGTGTTCATTCTTTGTTTGGACTAACTAGAATCTCACAAGTAAGGGTAATACAGAGCGAACTTGGGCAGTGTCGGAGTAAACTGCATAGTATAATTATCATCATTATTAATTGCAATATTTAGATCTACCAATTCAAACGCTTAGGTCATACATGCTCATGAGGGGCAGGGAGATTATCCCACCTATGGCTGAGTCCCCCGCTCGCGCCCTAAAGTGCGCGGAAGATTTTGGCACAAATTGACAAAGGTTAGGGGGAAAATTGGTAAAATAAGTGCCAAAAAACTTGAAAATTTGACTTCCAAAAAGTCTGAAAAATTTATCCCTCTCCCCCAGACAGCATGATCCCAGTCCCACACACTATCCCCCCTAAGACTTCAAAGTTCGCCCGTTTATGGCCTAGATAGAAGTAAGACTTCACACTGAACCATAAATTCTTGAAAATCGCTTTAAAGATATATATATAACAAAGTCACGTTTGTCAGTAGTCAGAAAGGTATTTAAAGAACTTTTTGGGCGATGTACAGGTCCTGAAAGCAATTATGATCGATTGTTAATCCGACTGATCCAACTTAAAGGCCTTGGAACTCGTACTGTTATGACACATGGTTTGAAATCTTACTTAATATGTCCGCGTAGTCACTGTACCCAAAAGCCTTTATAGACCATTCTAACCGAACTCATGGCACATACATAAACTATCAACACACTACAGGGTCACTTAAAACCCAACAAACCCATGAAAACTTAACACCTAGCCATGTTGGGTTCTAGACAATAAAAGCATCGTATTCAACATAATATACTTCCATTATGATGTAAAAACACGCAATAACATGCCGAAATGAAAAAATCGACATTTACGACAAAGAGTTGACGATCCACAAAGGCCCAATAAGTGGCCCTACAAAAAGGAATGCTCAACAAAGCTCGGCGAGCTAATAGTCTTCTTTTGTAGATGTGACACACATGTAAGGTTACTGGAGATCTAAACAATATCAGGATAGCACCTCGTACCTTTGAGCCGGAGATCCACGAACCTCAACCTGAAAATATTTGGAAGGCCGTCCAATTCCAGTTAAGTGTAGGTCATATAATTACATTTTACGGCGTTTTCAATGTATTCACAGCAAATTTTTTAGTTTTGTCGTAGTTTCGTGTAGAAAGTGCGCATTTATGCAGGCATTACGGCATTTTACTCAGTATTTTATCATAAATACTCGAGGTAAAAGCAGTAGTTTTGAGTTTTGTTATATGTATGACCTTGTTAACACTAATGTTTTTGATGTCACCTCAAAATGCTTGGAAGTGCTGGGACCGTCTAGGGTGGAAGCAAAATGTACCCCGGGCGAGCTCAAAAATCTTATGGAGTGTCCAACGAGATATGGCCCAGGAAACGCAGCTAACCGTGTACAAATTTTGGCAAACTCCTTAAAACCAGTTTTGGCTATTTTGATCTGTAACAATGACGTCATCACTTTTCCTATTATCCGACATCCTCTTCAACTAAAAACAGCAAAAATCCCTCGGCTAAATGTCAGGAGATTCAGTTTTGCTAACAGAAATATTTCCGTGTGGAATGCACTGCCTCCGTCAGTAGTTATGGCCCCAACCCTAAAAACGTTTAAAACACGATTACACCAGTGTAACACTATGTAAATGGGCTGGTGCTCTGCTGCGTCGCAATTAATTCTAGGACGAAATTGCGGGAACCGGTTGAGCTGGTTCCGTCGACTTCCCTGCGGTACAACAACAAACATAAGAAAAAGTTGCGACAACCGCGGGTGGAAGGTAAAATTAAATTAAAAATTATTGAACAATAAATTGGTCGAAGCCGATCCACTCGAAAATGAGGCATAAGTTGCACCGATACAAAAAAATGAAATTTTCACAATTTATATTTCATGTGCCCTCAATGGAAAGTCCGCACGCTCTGTTTCAGTTATTGTTAGCATGTAGACCTAATAACTTGTCATCACAAAAATGCATATTGTAAATTTGTGCTTTGTCAAATGTATTGTTGCAAACCTAAGGAAACAACTCAATCGACCTGGTAAAATTGATTCAATTCTCAAATTTTGTGCTCATAAAGAATATAGCACTTATAATAGAATAGATCATGACAATATTTTCAGCCAAAAAGTAAGGCAACAGCAAACGTTTCGGTACATACTACTACAGCTACTGACAGTGACAAAAGCAGATTTTTTAACGATTCGTTAAAAATTTCGCGAAAAAATGATAGCTGTTAAAAATACTTGGTTTTATTTCTGTCTTTATAGTAGTACAAATATTAATGGTTATTATATATATACTATTCTATATATGTTTACCAGACACTTGGGAATTTTAATTAAACTGTGTCCATCGGCAATATAGATTTCACATAATGGCACAAAACTAAATTTAAACAACACTAACCGCATAGAGATGAGCTGTTGCCATCTATGCTCACATCTACATGTTCCTCAGGATTAACTGAATTTGCAAAACATGAACTTTCTTCCCCGAAAACTGAGCCAGTGAGATCTGGAAACTGAAATAAAATTTAGCGCCGTTTGGTTTACCATCTATTAAAAAATCCATTAAGTCTATATATATATATATATATATATATATATATATATATATATATATATAAAGAAAACAGCGATATAAAAGGTTAAAACGAAATACGCTAGAACATTATTAATTATGAAACAGTAAAAGTGGTTTCAGTGCCGTAATGTCATTGAGTTTCGGGTTTTTGAGCAGATTCTCAAGAATGCGCAGCAGTTCATTAGAATTATTATTATTATTAAATTATTAGTTATTCTCATTAGGCACAAAAACCCGAAACTCAATGATATTACGGCACTGAAACCACTTTTACTGTTTCATAATTAATAATGTTCTAGCGTATTTTCGTTTTAACCTTATATATATATATATATATATATATATATATATATATATATATATATATATAAATATATATATATATATATATATATATATATATATATGTATATATATATATTGAAAACAAATTAGTGCGGGCTTTGGTAATAATCTATACTGGAAAACCATGCAACTTTGACCACCTAAATCTCAGTTTCGATGTACCGTATGATAAAAGAAAGGTACTCATGCGGGACTCAGGTATCGACCTTCCATGTTTCGGCATTTTTCCAAAACGTCGAGCCAGACTGCTACATACAAATGCATACGAAATTTAGCCACTGACGTAATTTGAAACAAGAATTGTATCACTTGTAACGATTTGCAACCTGGTATCTCGTTTTGATCGGCAAAAACTCACTGTACTTGATTAAAATACCAATGCTTACAATACTAATATTCACGTGTACTTTAATTGTAATACCAAACTTATAACACACCTAATTTACTTTGTAATATACAATACGTGAGAGAAACATATAGATCACTTAACGGTTAGGAACCACAGAAATGCTATCATAAAAAAGTACAAGAAACGCAGTAAAACATCCAGTCATCATTTAACAACTTTAATTTTCAGTTACCAAGACATGATAATACTTATTGAGCGGAGCGAAGCGTTTTTGTTTAAACTTTCCTTTAGTTAATTAATAATTAACTAGAATCTTGGCTACATGCCAAGTGTATGAATTCGGAGAAATGAGAAACTGTAACGTTAACATACAGTGGATCAAATCATTAAAAATATATTCCTGTTACGAAACAAAGATGTAACTCAACTAAAAATATTTATTAATCTGCTGTTCAATAAGGCATAGATGCAGCAAAACTGATAGTCAGATATCTAATACACACCCTACGAGGGTTAACTCTACCTAAGAACTGCTTACGAATCGTGAACAACATATCTATGTAATCTATGTATATATAGGAGTCATAATAAAAGCACAGTAGCACAGAAAACATAAACAGAATTTGCTACAGACCGCATGTCACTCGTCCCTTTCGCACCACTCGCTTTGTCTCAGCCATTGATATAACTACCTCTAGACGAAGAGATATGTTTAAATAAAGTGAAGATTTGAAATCAGCACCCACGAAAACCCATATGAACTTATTTTGACTTCTTCTGAGTTTGGCTTCTGACGACGTGACATCAAGAATCGGCAAAGCCTCGGGAACCTTCGCTCGACTAGAACGCTGCCTGTGGTCACGTCCAGAGGTTTACACAGAACGAAAATGCCTGTTTTAACGCCTGTTATGCCAACTATGTTATATGGCTCTGAACGTTGGATGCTTCTAAATACAGATAAAAGCAAGCTGGAAGTTTTCCAGATGTCCTGTCTCACCCGTATTCTCAGTATCTCCCGTCTGCAATGACTCAGAAACGAAGAAATCAGGCGTCTATGTTGTAATGAATCTACTGTTGCAAACCACATCAAGTCTAATCGTCTTCGGTGGCTAGGGCACGTCTGTCGGATGGATGACACTCAATTCTCCAAGAAAATGCTGTTAGATGATCATCCAGACGGGTGGAAATGTCCACGAAATGCCCCCAAGAAGCAGTGGAAAAGCCAGATTTTTTCAGGTCTCTCTCCCCTCAATTTCTTCATGCGGAAGAAATCGCTACATGAAGTCGTGGACGCAGCTCAGAATCGCAAGCAATGGAAAGGAATCCGACGTGATGCAGTGAGAGCAGCGACATCTGGATCTAGGCTGTCTTAACATCGTCCTTGTCTCAGATAACCGCTTTAAGAAGAAGAAGATATATGGCGTCGGGCCCAACTTTGGCCTCAAATACCAATTGACCCAGGGTCGTTCCTACATCAAATCTGTTGACACCTTGCAGGTAGCCCCGCATTAGCTCTATCCACACATCAAATTTCGTTCGAATGGTGTACATAGTTACATAGCTTATTAGGACAAAGTTTGACCAAAATTTTGGGAATTTTATCATTTGATAAAGTCCCCCGTGCCCCATAGGTACCCGACCAAAAGAATTTATATACCCATAAATATCAGATAGGACACATATAGAGATGTCAAAAAGATGCAAATCGCCTCAAGGGTTGCCGCGTTATGAGCAAAAATGACAAAAAATGGTCCATTTTAGCCATGTACCCCTGGGTACCTCACTTTGACCAATGTGGTGGGACCTGGGTTTGTCGAATCGTAATAAAACCTCCAAAAGGCACATCTACAGTATTGTAGCTTTCATATGATCCCTCACACGTCCATATTGGTTTGCGTTGAGATAACGAAGTCCTACCTACAGAGAAAAAATAAACGGACGCCCATCTTTTTCACCATAGTGCGGTGTGAGAATTCTTCGATTCCGAAGCTAGCGCTTCTCTATCTCCGAATTCTATTACTGAAGCGTGTTAGTATATTTTTAGCATTTTCAAACAAAAATTGCTTATTTCTCAATGAATGACTCGTGTAAAGCTTATTTTGGTGCGTGTGCTACATCTCGCTGTGCTGATTATGAATTTGGTTTAATTACTACTCGAGGATGTAAATACATGCTAATTAATTAATTAGCCAATTACTAAATAATTATCAATTAGCTAATTTTTTGAAAATTTTCAAGTGCTCAGAAATGAAAAAAATTGCACACGGGGATCTTTTATGTCGCTGATCACATGATATTTATGAAGCTCTAACACTTGGCCGTATACACTAATTAGTTAATTTTATTAAAACTTTAAAATCATCTCAAAATTACAGATTTTTTCGCTCGGGGTTTTCGATGTCGGTGATCATGAATTTCGCAATTCGAGATTCATAAATCGTAAATAATCTCTGACTGTTGAAACTCTATGACCTTATAGTGTGCTAATCAGTTAATTAATTATCTAATTAGTTGATATTACTAATTAATTAGCTACTTTTTAGCTACCTAGCTTTCTGTATGATGTATGGTGGATTTGACACAAGTTGCCTAAAACGTGGGACTTATAAAGAAATTAAATATTTAGTTGAAATACATGTATATATACACAAATAAGTTATAAAATACGTTTACTGTTGCACCGCTCACTTTTTGTAAATTATTACGTTTACTAGTAATAGGAAAAATTCATGATTTAGTTGTTTTTAAAGATGAGATTGAAATTATAGCCTGGCCGTGAATTTTTTTGGATTGGTAGACTTAGAACCAACCTGCCTATGCATGAATGACAAATAAATGACCAAAAATCTACTTTTCACAACTTCAAGATTAATCCCTCTTTTGTCTCTTTTCGCACAAAAGGTAAGAAAAACAGAGGACCGAGATGTGGCAGTGATTTTCGTTATAATAATTGTTAAACAAATATTGTATCTACAAAGTTTGTTACACTTTACAAGAGTAATATCAAGCTTTTTAGACAACAGGTTTTTAACCTAGTATTGAGCTTTGACAAAAACTTAGCAAAGGATTCATCAACTACTGTCCTAAAACAAGACCGTATTTTATCTACTGCAGCAAAAGAAATCGTTCTAGGTCTTTTTGAATATAAGAATGAAAACGCAACAACGTTTACCACTATCCCTAAACTGCTTAGGCAATATGGAAGTTACTTTTAAATAAAAAAATTTTAGATGAACTGAGCCTCAACAAAATGCGTAAGTCAAAGGAGTTCAACAAAACCTGGCCTGCCTACATCGGCAATCAGAATAAACTTTCAAAAAAATCCATATACCTTTCATCGCCTAACAAATATGCTCTATTATCAGCTCCAGCATATTTAAATACTAGTCGGTAGTGGAACTACATTTGTGAGCGTAGCTTGGGCTGTGGCATTACGAATGTACTCAATTTTATGTTCTTCAAATAACTACATTGCATAGGGCTTTATCATGGGTAAAAATATTATATTTGAATTCTTCGACACAAAAAACCCTATAATGGTTTGATCGAAACGATTCTACTTCAATAAATAACACAAATATTGCAAAATTCTCTATTTTAGCTGCATAAGCTTAACTAATTAGCTAATTACTAATTAACCACTCAAAATTTTTTAATACCAAATATCAGGTGCACACTCTGACATGATAGGCTTTCAAACAAAAAAAGTTTTTTAAAATCGGTTCAGTGGTTCTTGAGATCCGTCGGACCGAACGAACGAACGGACGGACGGACATCGACCTTTTTACTCCCAGACAGAAAATAAAAACGCTTCGCTCGGCTTCGCCGTGCTCCGCTCAATAAAACATCAGTTAATTATTATTATGGTGAGATGACTTCGGTGCAATGCGCCTGACCGTCCAGCAAATTTGCAGTCATCTTGGACATATTATTACTGGAGATTTCAATATTATTCCAAATGATAAATTAAAGAATGTTAGTTATTCCAATTTGTGTCCTAATAGTCGTAGCACAGTTATTCTGCGTTAATGGATTTGTACGCACAATTGTGACGAGTTTGAACGAGTTAAGCACCACAGCCGTGCCTCGGTGCTTAAGTAGACTATTATATGATTTAATATATAATAAATTATGCACTGTCTTTAATAATGATTTTAAATCTAACAGTTTTGCTAACCTATCTAATTGCGAACCCCGTGCCTCGGTGCTTAAATAGACTATTATATATATCGTTTAATATATAATAAATTATGCACTGTCTTTACTAATGATTTTAAATCTAACAGTTTTGGTAACCTATCTAATTGCGAACCCCTGTCTATTTTTAAGCAAATTTGTAATTATGATAACAGATAAGGCTAATCAGAATTTTTCTTTCATTTGCAAAAGGTCCATCTAGACCAAATTGAACGTGAGCTCAACATTAAGGCAGATAACAACGCTATATATGAAAAAATCGATCTTCATAGGGATGTCGTTATTAAGCATCTCTTGCGAATGACTTGATAAAGAATAATAAGGAATTGCAACTCATGCAAATTATGCCGAAATTTCATAAAACGTCGTACAATTCACAGCAATTATTAGTAGCAGGAAGGCAGTAACTAAATAGGTCTAAAATTCTGCGTTCAGCGATGACATTAATTAAAACCGTTACCGTTACGAAATGCTCTGGCATTAACCCCTCTTGGATTAATGATAACAAAAATCCTATATCAGTTTTCAAATTTCTTGATAAGACCAGTAATATACGCAGTATTTGAGTGAAGCGTTTTTCATTTCCTATCTGGGAGCAAAAAAGTCGATGTCCCTTCGTCTGTCCGTCCGTTAGTCTTTCATGGATCTCAAGAACTGCTGAACCTATTTCAAAAAACTTTTTTTGTTTGAAAGCTTATCATGTGAGGATGTGCGCATGATATTTTAGAAGTTTGGCAACTTGCCAATTTTATCATTAATTAAGCTAATTAACACCCTAATTAAGCTCATAACAGCTTAATTATTGGTCGTAGAGTCGTTTTAACGGCATATACCCTGGGTTTTTCAGGTATGGCGAGTAGCAACTCTTACATTTTAATTATGCGTTCCCAAGCCTACATATTCAGAATTCTTCGGTATGGGATGGCAGAATGTGTATTATTATGCTTTAACCTACAAGTTTCAGCATCTATTACATATTGGCTCTGTGGAACATTAAAAACTCTGTAAAACTATTCTTTCATTTACTCAATGTTGTCTAGGTAATAATATATTTCCAAGACATTGAGTACGTTCATATTACTAATGCCGTTTCTCCGCTCAAAAATGTAGTTCCACTACGACTGGTAATAATGATGATTTCGCTACACTTTACATGACACTCCACGATAATAAAATTAAGGACAATTTTGATACGTTGTTAAATGTAGCATCTGGTAATAGTTCCACCAAAGTTATTGTGTAACTAGCTGTAAAACGTTTTGGGCGTACACCAAAACGAATAAAGCTAAAATTATTGTCTTCATAAATACGGCGTCGCAGAGATGTTAAACGACCTTATTTGCATTATACATATTTTTAAATTTTGGGAACAATGTATACAAACAAAAAATTGGTATATCCATGGAAGCCGACGATGTTCCTTATATCAGAAATATTCACGTACACAACAACGTAACTTCATCATTAAACATTTAAATTTCAGTAAAGATATCTGTAAACATCTATGATACGTATACAATACAGATATATCGATGATTTAACTGTCATCAATGACAATAATACTTCTTGATGTTTTTTATCCTAATATACACCCAATATCACAGAATCTTTGCAAAGTTATCAAAAAATAACTCAGAAGCAAATTGGTTGCACTTCAGTGTTTCGACCACTAATAGCCGCGATATATTGTTAAGCTGTATGTACTATAAAAGAAATAGGTTTCGCTTTTAAAATTTGTAATTTCCCCGCTACAGTGCGTAGTTATCTTTCTATGGTAGTATTTCGCTGGATTATTTATAGCCAAATAATTCGGTTCTCTAGAACTAATAACACATTTAACGGTTTTAACCAAGACACAGAGTTTTAATTTGAAAACTTCATTGTATAGAGTTTACAAAAAAAATTTCTTTAACAAAATTTATCTAAAGATTATTAAATCTTTTTCGCGAGATAAAATGAGTCGATTGTATACTTTAATATCTTCCAATATATAAATCGGTATCTATACATTAATCTAAACCCGACGACTGCACGTAAAACACCAGCTAGAAAATATAACACCTTTATATTTTAGCTGAACGCAGACCCTGGCTCGAATACAACTCTAGTAAAATTTTGATATTCACAGTAATTATCGACCATAACTTATCTTGTAATTCGCATAACGTTGATGGCCTTATACCAACGAAGTGACTACCCCCGGAGTAACACATTGACTAGCCAAAACGACAGCTATGGTTGTTAAAGTAACGAATAATTCACAATGACGCATTATTCGAGATAGTGACATGGGCCTTTTCCTTTTTATTACTCACAATATTCATAAAGTTTTAATATAAAATTTATTATATTCATCATACTTTATCCCGAATTAGCTTCTGGTATCACACAATAATCTTAACCTTAATGTTTTTTTAAAACTCAACAAACGATATTTTTATTCTACAGATGTAACTGAACCAAGAAAATG